>BTPG01000117.1:0-50000 GCA_036245525.1 Semisulcospira habei | reverse complement strand
GCCCTCCCACAGATTAGTGTTCGACCATGATAATTCAAGGGTAAAGCCAGATTAGCTTGGCGCCTGCAGGCGCCAAGCTAATCTGGCACTACCCTTGAATTATCATGGTCGATCGATCATCTGTCACTGGCAAATAGTCGTTAGCTGACACCTCCACCTCTGTGGGGTTAGTTAGGTTAACTCATTCTACCCCAACACCGAAATTCTTAAATTTTGCCCTTGTCCTCTGAAGACTGCATTGCAGTGCGGGGCACAGATCGACCATGATAGTTCAAGGGTGATGCCGGAATAGCTTGGCACCTATGTTCGCCAAGCTATTCTGGCATCACCCTTGAACTATCATGGTCGATCCTTATCTTCCTGTGGTGTGTCTGGGGTAGAATGAGTTAATACATCCACCCCTACTGACAACGATCGGGAGCAGGAAGTCTGTGTGCTTGTCCGTACATCGATTCACAGACAACACACAACACAAATATCTCATCTTACCGCGAGAAAGCATGCATAAATCTGAAATCCAACATTCACATCCTTTTAAGGAGACAATAATTCAAAAGTTTGAGCGCAAGTATTCTCACCTGCAAACACCAAGCCCACCGACGCGCAGACGTGTGACCACTGCATCCTGTTAGTCTGGGACAAACCGAAGTTTGAACACGCCTGGTGAAATGCTAGTCTCCTCTAGCCGCAAATTTGAAGTTCCTGTTTCGGCCAAAGACTTTCTCAAAGTGAATTTTCTGCTGGCATAATTCTAGCTTATATAACACGCTGCTTCACCATCCCTTTAGCCACCAGTGTCAACTATTTAAGCTTTAAAAAAATCGACAGTGTTCGAAGGACACTCAAAATGACGATTTGACCGTGATAGTTCAAGGGGGGTGGAAAATTAGCTTGGCGCCTCCAGGCGCCAAGCTAATTTGCCACCACCCTTGAGCATTCATGGTCAATTTACATTCAACGCTTGGCGGCATAAATTGCAATACTAATTTGGCGTGAGAACAGAGCGCAATCAGTGTGCACTTGAATCACATTAACCCCTTCGCGACCACTGGACGCGGGCGTTAGGTTTGAAAACATTGTAGATTCAAAGTCTAACATCCCCAGCCGTCCTCAACACGGACGCACGGTGATTTCAGCAAGAGGCATAGATCCTCATGAGCCCCCGCGACTGCGGGGGCTCATGAGGATCTATACCTCTTGCAGTTGGGTGGTGTTCAATTCTTTCGCGGCAGCGAAGGGGTTAGGTATATTTCCTATGACTATTTAACTCCTTTCTGTAAATATCTCAGCATTGACGACAGCGGTAGCCCGACTGTGAGGAAAATCAAGATAAGCGCGACTGTTTTTCCACAGAATATTTGCAGAACTAAAAGCGGCACGCGCATTGTCTCGGCGTGAGAAACGTACAGAAGTGAGACGCCATTGTTTCAAACCTTGATACCGTCAAATTCTCATTTTTTTCCCACCGGCCCACGCAAATCTCAATATTCTCGCTGCCTGGCTTCTAATAAATTCATATGGCCAGTAATAAAAATAATGAGCGTAAACGTGGCAATCGAGCAGGCCTGCTGATCTGACTGATGTCACAGCACGCGGTATTTCTAAGGAAAGGTCACGTTTCATTTGACTTTGACGGCCGCGGAAAAATACACATTGCACCTTCTGCGACTTGTAAAAGTTGAAGGTGTGAAAAATCATACAGGGATAATTATCTTTTCAAGTTGATTTATTTATTTTTTTTTTTTTTTTTTTTTTTGGGGGGGGGGGGGGGGTTAGGGGGAAGGTAGGGGAGGTGGGGGGGGGGGGCACTGACTTCAAGTTTCTAGTCAGGAAAATGAGTCAGCCATGATAATTCAAGGGTAGTGCCAGATTAGCTTGACGCCTGAAGGCGCTAAGCTAATCTGGCACTACCCTTGAATCATCATGACCTTATACTCCATGAGTAGATTGGCTTGTAAAAGCGCCAAACTCTTGCTAATCAAACACTACTGCTATTCTATCGCGGTCAATGTACTTTTAAGTGCTCATCAGATCTAGGTAACAGCCAGTTGACTGTACATTTAAAAAAGTTGTTTAAAGAGTCGCACGTGGCCGCAAAAGTCGGCAGCAGGAGGGTCAAAAAGTCACAAAATGTACCCGTCCGTCCTTTGTCCCTGTCACGTCGCACTGCCGCTAGGTGCCGACATTCTCTGGGGAAATGAGCATTCGCTTGATACGGTCAACGGAAAATGTTTGCCAAGTTTAAAAAAAAAAAAAAGATTTTTTTCTAAAGACTTGTTTTGTCCATGTCGCCATTTCGACGTCCTACTTCAGGGGAGATAACTCGGTCCGACCTGCGTTACTCAGGATGATTTAAATTTAACTAAGAGCAGTAGGGGATCGTGAGAATCTCTGTCCAACAGATGAAAGGGTCTCAGTGATTAGAAAGCCGTTCAAAAGATCATCATTATCACCTGTACCACCGACTTGAAAAGCGGAGATGGAATTAAGAGCTACGCAGGTGTGTACCTCGACATTGAGAAAAGAACCCATAGTGCATATATGTCATGTCACTGATGCTGGGAGAACGAGATAATCTGTCTCTATTATAGATGGAAAGGCGGTGACGTATGGGTGTTGTTACGACTAGTTAGAAACACTGAAAACGTCTGCTGTAAGCATGGACGCCATGCGAGCTGTTACATCAAGACATAGCCAAAATGTTACATAAATCATGATGTCTCCATCGTCACTCGATAAAGTGCCTGAGCGACACGCGTGAAATTTGACATAGCAAGAGACATAGATCCTCATGAGCCCCCGCAGATGCGGGGGCTCATGAGGATCTATGTCGCTTGCGTGTGTGTCACATTCGCTACCAGAGCCGCGTGACGTCTGTGTTAGAACTTGGAACAATACGTTTAAAATACCGGCGTCACAAGGCAAACACATCCGGAACGTGCATGTTTAAAGTACAAGTACGCAACAAACCAAAGAGACGCGAACTGCATGCGACTGCAAGAGGCATAGATCCTCATGAGCCCCCGCATTGCGAGGGCTCATGAGGATCTATACCTCTTGCTGGGACAATTGTATCAGATACGACTATATATATCTTTGGTATCAGCTTCAGCCCACTTAATCAAATTTCATATACAAACGACGAATTTCCAAAAACTTCAGTAGCTCGCTTGAACTTGCCCTTAGCACCACGTGAATGTTTTGTGTTTATGTACAGTGTGTGAGTGAATGCGCGTGATTCACGTGAGCGTGCTTGTTGGGTTCAGTTCGCGGCGGCGCTTTGAGCCGATTTTCAATTGGGATAAAGCGCCTATTTAATGCGCTTATTATATATTATATATTATATATATATATATATATATATATATATATATATATATATATATATATATATATATATATATATATATAATAATATATAATAATATAGGGAGAGAGAGAGAGAGAGAGAGAGAGAGAGAGAGAGAGAGAGAGAGAGAGAGAGACTCTACTATATCCAAGTTACAAGACAAGCTGACAGTGACATTGATATTTTATTTTTTTTAAACGAGTGTCATTGGCTGGATGAATGCTGAATGGAAGATATATATTATTCAACCACTGTTTATCGGCTGACATTTTCACATGGAATCGCCCTTAAAGTTCCGGATTTTAAAAAAAGTTCTGCTTAAAAAACTGCACGTGCTGAGTATAGTGAATGGCGGGTGGGGCACGGAGGCGGATGGGGTGAGAGTGGTGGGGGTGGGAATGGGGCGGGGGAGGAGAGGGGAGGGAAGGAAAAGGTGTTAAGAGTTGTCTGGTTTCCAGCAATATACATGTGTACTATCGCAGGCAGGACTTGGAGACGACTGGGCATTGAGGTGGGTGAAAACAAGGCTTTGAAAAGTAATTTAATGAATAAAATAAATGAAAATAAAATAAAACAAAATAAAACATAAGACTAAAAGTAACATAAAGTAAAAGAAAATAAAACAAAACTAAAGACTAAAAATAAAAATAAATTAAAACAATACAAAAATAAAAACACCATAAAAAATTTATATTTAAAAAAAAACGCAACTTAAACTGAACTTAAACTAAACTTTGAGAATAAACAGGCACATCTTTTAAACTCATCTGTGCCGGTGGTGTGCATCATGATTTGTTTCTTTTTAGTCAACATACACAACAAAAAACGTCAACAGAATTGCATCACAAAATGTCTTTCTTTATCTCTCATACAGACCTGAATATATAACACAACGACGGCAAACAACACCAGACAATAATATTCAACTCAGACTTTATTTAATGCGACTTGCTACTCTGCAGGTTTGCCTGTCTATCCAATACTTTTATGACACAGACGCGTATTCGTCAAATGAGATATATAGACTTGATGAAAAACATGAATATATCGACCAAGCAATGAGTGCTACCGTCCCAGACCACTTATCCTTTCCAGTCCACTCTTCCCTATCTTCTCAGCCGACCAGCATCTCAGTCAAACAACGACTGCATCTTTTTCTTCTTTCGCAGTCATAGCAGATTCATGTCTGCACGACTGAAGCTAGCATCCATAAGGTGTAAAGAAGGTGTGCCCTTCAATTAGCACTGACCTGAAACGATGGGTGCAAAATGTTTGCCCTTTCTTGATTTTGCTGACGTACGCAAACACTAGAAAATGGTTACGTGGTTGAAAAAAGACCTACACCAATTCCAGAATCTTTACCCCGCACCCCTTCCCCACCCTCCACCCCCTCCCGCGTCCCCCAACGGACAGCACCTTTCTGAGGGACAAGAACCTGTCTCTACTCCCCCACCCCCACCAAGCCCCTCTCGTAACGAATAGCATATCTCTGAAGCAGGTGAGCCCCTGTCTCCACTTCCCCCCCCCCCACCTCCACACACACCACCACCACCACCACCCACCCCCCTCCCCCACCACCCCCCCCCCCACCCCATGCCCCCGTTACTCCTTTAACAGTATTTCAGAAAAGCAATTGTTTGTTAAAATGTGTATTTGTTTACTCTTTTTTCTAATCCCCTATGAATTTGACCTTGGGAGAGGTCACTGAATTTGGTACGTGTAGAAAGGTCTTAGCACACAATTATATCTTTGGCCCAAGTTTGAAGAGTATGAATTGAATAGTCTCCGAGAAAATGCCATCGTTGAAGTTTACGACGGACGAAGGACGGACGGACGACCACTGGCTCATTACATAGATTCACGTTCCACATGTAAACCTAAAACTTAAAAAGTATCAACTCCGTTTTTGTTTATGACTATTTCTCACAGTAAGGGCTACCAAATACTAAAACTTGACGAAAATCGGTAGAGTGGTTCCAGAGATATCGCACAGACAACAACGGAAGCACTGAAAACAAATATGTTTGCCAGGGCCTTTACACTCAGTATGTCAGATAAAAAAAAAAAATTCCTTTGCGCAGCATTCTTCGGGGTACCTTTACTTACCAACAATTTATATCAAATGAGCCGTCCTTTTTGTGATATGACCCTTAGTGTACAGACCCTTTAAATCTCTACTGTGACCTTGACCTTGACGCTAGGACCTCGGCTTTGGTACAAGACACATCTTCTAATCTAATATTGACCAGATTCTGTTGGTTGCTTCTGGTAAAATGACCTGCAAAAAACTCAGACAGACACCCAGCTACAGCTACACATAGGATGACTCCAGTAGACACCCTGTCAGGAACAGGAGAGGAGCAAAAAGAGGTATCTTAAACAAGGAACAAAAGGCAGATAACCACTTTGCTTGTTTCCATAATCAACAGACGTCCTGCAGCTAAATTTGAAAAATGATGGAAATGCATTCATAATTCCATGTATGAGATATAGCGCTAGAATGCAAGATATTGTCATATTGTTGTGTACATATCTGAAAGAAAATGCTTGGTTTAATGTAAAATTATCACACAGAAGTCGCAAAAATTCAGAACATTTCACAAAGTTCATGAGATGACTTTTTTCTTCTCTTTTAAACGAGCCTCAGCTACCTATCAGAGATTCATTTTTTCCGTGAAAAAGCAAGTTAACCAAGAATAATTTTGCATCGTGAAACAGCGCAGGCATAAATGAAGTCGGCATGTCAGTTTCACTTTGATGACTTTGACTGGCCGTTTCCCGCCGGGGTTCTAGTAGGGTATTGAAAAAGGCTAGATCTTCGTGGCCAAAATTTTACGACTGTACAGCAAAATCAGCAAAGCATAGGAGTACAATTTATTTTAAAAAATAGCAATGTCAAACGGCACTAAATGATATTTGTTCTCAAAGCGGCACAGAAAGTGTTTCTTTTCGGAGGTATTGTGATAGAACGTTGTACTCCCCGATGTCAAACGGCCTACAATGACTTTCCCACCTCTAACATCAACAATCCCCGGGGGAAGTGGGGGGGGGGGGGGCGAAAAAAGTATGGGGGTAAAGGGGTGGTGGGTGTGGGGGGAGCATGGGACACTCTACACTAACCCTATCTTTTGCTTGTTTGTTTGTTGTTTTGTTTGGGTTTTTTTTGGGGGGGGTTTTTGGGGGGTAGGGTGGGGTGGAGGAGGGGGGGGGGTATGGGGGATAAGGAGGTGTTCAAAATCCGTGTTTCTATTCGTTGATTATTATTGTTTAAAATGTGGTTATTTTCTTAAAGCAACGAGGGCTTCATTTTCACTTATTGTTTCTGTCGAGGCCGGTTTGTGATCCTTAAAATTTACGTTCAATGTCAGCACTGTTCTTTCCTTAAATGTGATCCACTGATCAATCGGCGTTTGACCGTTGCAGACCTATTAAACAGAGTGGGCGTGAACTGTAGATGCCACACTGACTGTAACCTATGTAATTAAATGTTGGTGAACAGAGCCTGTTCCGAGCTTACTGCAGTGCTAAAAGACTGTCCGACAGATGCCGCGTCGAGCACACTGCACACTCATCCAATGTCTTTCTCCAAACTAGCTATATCCAAATTTCAAGTACATAAATGTGACAAAAATTACGGACTCTAATCTGGGTCAACCGACTTGTTATGAACGGTATTTTAGGTCTGCAATGAGACATCCAATTACAATATGCACGGAGGCTCTCTTAGCCACCCTTGAATAAAGTATATCGCCAAGTTTCAAGTTTATGTGTACAGAACTATCGGCGATACTTGTGTCTATATACATAAATACATACGGGCGGGCGGGAACGCACGCACGCACGCACGCACGCACGCACGCACACACACACACACACACACACACACACACACACACACACACACACACACACACGTAGGCCTACATACGATGCTTCGTGCCAAAAGTATATTAGCAGCGAGGTTAGCGTAAGTAACATCACGCAATTTTTATCTTATTACTTCAGTTGTCAAAGGATTAGACCTGCCCGCCTTTGACATCATGGACATGCTATTAAATTCGTCCCACCGCGACCCGTCCTAAAAAGTCCCTTCTATAAATAGAAGGGACTGAAAAAGAAGACAGTCGATAGTTCATTGCACATTAATTTTGTCAATGTCGGTGTTTTTCGTAGTTTGTGCAATCGGTATTACTTAATTCTAAGCACTATCGTCTGCCGGCAACTGATTCCGAAATTTACCAGTAATTTGTGTAGTCAACAAATATACCGCACTTTCATCACTTTACTAAGCCTCCTTACGCACTTCAAGAAATTCAGTAACTGTGCTTTTGATTGTGAGTAATTATGACATCTTTTTGCTCCATCAGTGAGAGAAGATGTCAACATGCATGTCACTAAATTTACAGTTCTACTGTAGCGGAGGTATAATGTTTCTTTTTTACAATTTTTTAAAAAGAATTACTTTACAAATATGTAATTCACAAAGCCTTTCAAGAACGTCCTTTCTGCGCTCATTAACATACGAAGTGCACGCGCATTTCAGCGTTTCATAAAGTTGGTTATTTAGTTGGTTGAATTTAACGCCAAGCAGGCAACTAAGACCACCTCACGGCGGACGTGCCTAAAGAAATACAATAACATCAAACAATTATTGTTTATTTATTTATTTATTTATTTATTTATTTATCCAGCTATGTATTAATGTTTGCCCGGGCCTTTAATTCATTGTTTTGTCGACAGGCGTGTAGTTCTGATCTTTTCTGATTTCCGAACAATGTCCGTAGAGACAGACAGACCGGTCAGACGTAACTGTGTATGCTGGTGTCTGTTCAGCTTGCTGCCACTAGAAACTGAGCCAGCAGCCGGCCGACAAATGATTGGACTAGGGGCAAGTTAACTTTGACACGCAGGATGTCCCTCAGCCATTTGCGGATGGAGAGGGCGGCCCTACAAAAACAGGTCGTCCAATCAGAACTGGACTTAAAATCAAGGTCTCCAGGCCGGAGTCAAGGTGTAAAATTAAGCCATCGGCGCTGAACACGAAACACTCGGTGGTGCTAATGACGACTACAGTGTATATTCAGGAAAGAAAGGCCTCAGTTTCGACGCATATAAAATCGTCAATATGTACACATATTTTTTTAATGGAATTATGTTTGCTGATACTGACAGATCCGAGCACATGATTTGCCAAATAAAAACCAGAGTGTTAAGCAAGCCACATAAATGCTTTAAATCATCTTCGTCATATATTATCAGGGATTCTATATAAAATCACTGAAATTTATGCCATAACATTACCTAATTTTTCCGTTTTAATATTAATTTCTCACAGAAATATCAGACCAGCCTTCGCGGTCATTTATTTATTTATTTGTTTGTTATTTGTTTGTTTATTTATTTATTATAATTATATTGATTTATTTATTTATTTTACATTTAAAATTATTTATTTATTTATTTATTATTATTATTGCATTCTTTCTTTATTTCCTTTATTTATTTATTTATAACCTACGATGTGCTTTTCCTGTTTTATGGTATTTATGTATGTATTTGTTTATTTATAACCTACGATGTGTTTTTGTTGTTTTAATGTTCACATTTACACACAGACTTCTTTTGAAATTTATTTTCGGGCACGCGTTGCTTACTCTCTACCCCGACCTTTGAATTAACATAGTAACATAGCCAACTAAAATTTTAATAAATAAATAAATAAATAAATAAAAGTTCAAAAGTCAGCTCAGGCCGCGCACTCGTTTTCTTTGATCTGTCGTTTTTTACAGTGAGAAATATCTGAACACACGTGTATGACAAAGAGACCCTAACAGCGGATTACTCCACACATCAACGAAAGCGGGAAGAGGTGTCGTCGCAAATTGCGGCAATTGCTTTCGGGGATTATCGACACCCCCAAACCCCCTTTCGACCATCTGCCTGTCACCTTATCCTGGTCAACACTAATCACATCGGGTTTTAAACCATTTACCCCCGCCCCCACCCCCCACCCCACCCCCTTTCCCCACCCCCCTCCCCCTGATCTCACGATCGTGACTGAAGGTGTAAATCGAGTTAAAAGTGCGGCGCCGCAAAGATGATTTTATTCATCACCGGTATAACGGGAGTTAATAGTTTGTCCGTGTTACTCGTGATCATCCGACTCAGCTGAAGTTATAGCTTTTCTGTACTTACGCCGTTTAAACGATTCGTCTGTCTTCAACATATCATAACTTTAGCCTCTGTTTGCAATTACATGCATTTGTAATATAAAAGCCGGTATCTAACTTTGTCTGATTCGCCTTACAAAACATCCATCTCACCTAATTGTACATTTTGCACTTATTTCATGTCATGCGGTATTTCGTCTGTCTTCAACATATCATAACTTTAGCCGCTGTTTGCAATTACATGCATTTGTAATATAAAAGCCAGTATCTAACTTTTTCTGATTCGCCTTACAAAACATCCATCTCACCTAATTGTACATTTTGCACTTATTTCATGTCATGCGGTATTTCCCGTCCACAAAACTATAATTGCCCTTTCACTCATTCAGCCCGACGGCCGTATTTCCCAAATTTTGGAGGCGTCATCTAATGACTATGCACCAGTTGCAGGAAATAGATCGCGTTTGATAATTCAAGGGCAGTTCCAGATTAGCTTGGCGCCGACATGCGCCAATCTAATCTGGCACTACCCTTGAATTATCATGGTCGACACGTCTGATGTAGTGCGTCAGGGCAGAATGGGAGAAGGGAGAATGGAATGGAATGGAATGGATGGAATGTAATCGAATGGAATCGAAACGATAACAAGCCAGCACATGTAGAACCCTGACCTTGCAACTACAATGTTTTACTTGAATGCAAATGACGTAGAGTTAGCAAAGCGCCTGCAGCCGTCGGAACCCATGAGACTCTTAGCTTCAAACTGAATGGTTATTAGGTTTATATCTCACTGTTGTGAGATGTATACTGGGATAAAACAAATGTGATCACGGGGTTTGAAGTCTGTCACGTGCTCACAGGAAGTGATAGCAGGTTGTCAATCAGAGCGCGCCTCTCGCCGCCAATACACACGAGTCAGCTAAGTGCAATCCGGCATGAATGCCGTTTGAGTTTTCTGGTCGCTCCATCATTAAAACACCGACCGTCTGCAGGAGGCATAGGTTTGCATGAGTCCATATAGACCCCTAGGCTCATGTAGCTCTGCGCAAAGGCTCCTGAGACTTTCAGCGTCAGTCTAAATTGTAAATCGGCCTCAAACTTTATCTGCATTTCAAGTTGTGAGGCATGTCCTAGGACCACCGTGAACACATTTTAAAAGACTGTCAGTCAGGTGCGCTTTGGCGTTGAGTTAAAAAAACGTGACGGCTCGGGGTCTTTGGAGTTGGATTGACACAGATTTCAGAAACACTATCTGGATACACAAGTGCATAAACACAAGTGGATAAACACAAATGGATATATAACTTGGGTATTAAGCGCCTTCACTGCCGAAATAATGAACACGATTTAAATGCAAGAGACATATATTCTCATGAGCCGCCGCATTTGCGGGGCTCATGAGGATGTATGCCTCTTGTTGGCGCGACTTTGTCATGTTGAATTGTCAAAGATTTCAAAAACACGATCTGCGACCAACGGCAGTGACGGGGTTAGTGGATTAACACAAGTGGATACTTTATCGTCAACACCAGCAGCTTGTCAGGAACAGAGGGGACAAAACTCAGTGACGGGGTTAGTGGATTAACACAAGTGGATACTTTATCGTCAACACCAGCAGCTTGTCAGGAACAGAGGGGACAAAACTCAGTGACGGGGTTAGTGGATTAACACAAGTGGATACTTTATCGTCAACACCAGCAGCTTGTCAGGAACAGAGGGGACAAAACTCAGTGACGGGGTTAGTGGATTAACACAAGTGGATACTTTATCGTCAACACCAGCAGCTTGTCAGGAACAGAGGGGACAAAACTCAGTGACGGGGTTAGTGGATTAACACAAGTGGATACTTTATCGTCAACACCAGCAGCTTGTCAGGAACAGAGGGGACAAAACTCAGTGACGTAGAACGATTTTTAGAGGAGATTTGGGCACTTGTTGGAAAACATTAAACAACAAATTAGACAGGCGGAGGGGGGAGAATGGGGCGGGGTTGGTTTTACCAGGCCATGAAGATTGCAACGATATTGTCCTTCTCGCTAAATGACTGACGAAAGCCCTGGAGGAGTTATGGCCCTGGAGGAGGTATGCGTTAATATAGTAGGAAGGGCCAAAGAAAAGTACGAAATAGTGGAAAATAAGGAAGTATGCATGACCATGGCCAAACATTACTTTGACGATACAACATTGTTCACAGAGAGTATAAACGCCAGTCCAAACCTTTTCGCCTTCGGTTCCTACGCCACTGAATGCCTGGACTACCTCCTTCTGATTATCATTGAGGAACGCAAAAAGTACCAAAAACACAATTATGCAAATACATGTATCGAACTCATTATTTAATTCTTAACTAGTCGTGAATAATTACGTGAATTAAATATTTTGCACACATTACAGAGAATCGAGACATAATATGTGATCAGTAGATGAATGTAATAATTTAAAAGTTGACTTATGTACAAATGCATCCCAAGCAGCGACACAAATGTTGTAATGTTCATGATTGTCTGCTCTCTTTCTGTAAACTGGGGCACAATAAATGAGCATGAATGTGCAGCGTCCCCAGCATGTTTTTGGTTTATTAAGTTTGGCTTTAGGACAGGCTGGCCACACACATTCGTGTTTTTCACAAGCAGTTCCGGTACGTCCTGTACGAGTCTTTGTTGCTGGCGGGACGTTAACCCATTTAGTAACCACAAGACTCCATTTCAAACATTTAGGACGTGCCACCTAACGACGGCATACCAGATGCAAGAAATAGATCGACCATGAAAATTCAAGGGTAGTGGTAGATTAGCTCCTGCTGTAGGGAGTCAGAACTGAATGGGTTAATTAGACTAGGCCAACGTTTTTAGTCCTGAAAACCTGACATTATCATCCCCACTAACCACTACCACCAGTACCACCAGTACCACCACCATCACCCTACCCAGTCACGTCTGAGTTTCACACATTTGGCTCCAGTGATATTTACAAAACACTGGGCGCATGCAAGAACTAAACTGCAACTGAATCTAATCGAAATGAATTAAATTAAATTACATTCAACTGAACTGAGCTAAATCATTTAAACTGAACTGAACTGAATTGAATTGAACTGAACTGAATTGAACTGACAATTGAACTGAATTGAACTGAACTGAACTGAATTCAATTGAACTTAACTGAATTCAACTGAACTAAGCAGAATTCAGCTGAACTGAACTGAACTAATTTGAACTGAACTGAATTCAAGTGAACTGAACTGAACGGCTGCCGGAGAGCCGGTTTGACTGTGTACAAATTCATTCAGTTTTCGAGTAAAAAAAGGGAACCCACCTAACTACAAGATACACAGATCCTCATGAGCCGCCGTAGATGAGGAGGCTTAAGAAAATTCAAGTCCGGCTCTTGCTGATCCCGCCAGTAATCAGCTGTATAAACTTTGCCTACAAGGTGGAGATTAAATTTAATTTTAGGCAGGAGACTGAGCCCATCAGCAAGAGACATAGATCCTCATGACCCCAGCACGGCAGTGCAATACAATAACACGCATCCTCTTGAGAATCTATGTCTCTGTCTTGCCGCTGGCTCGAGTTTCCTCTACCATGATGTCATGTCAGTCATCATGTAAAATATGTGCACACTCACTGCCATACACCTCCCCACACCCTCGTCTCCTCTCCGGGACAGAATTTTTTTTTTTTTTTTTTTTTTTTTTTTTTTTTTTTTTAAAGCGACCGAGAATTCCCGCTATTTTATGTATTCACTTGTAGAAAAGGGAGAGCAGAATGCTAGTCTAAACACGAGACGGGCAGCCATTTGCAATCGGCTTTCAGCCAAGCCGGCCGCCGGGAAGGAAAGAGTTGAAGAAGCCCTGTTTATGGAGTGTGATCGAGCCTCATTTCTTGCCTGGACAGTATACAGTACGTATGTCTGACTTTTAGTGTTGTTGGTTGGCTTGTGGTTGTTGTTTTGTTTTTAACTATTGCCTATGCAGGGAGACGTAGCGGCCATGACAAAAGTAGTCCGGCGGTTACCAGAGAAAGTCGGAAAGTTTTAAAACTATCTGAGGGACGATGGCGACCAGAAGCTTATTTATTGATACTAAAATGTTAACTCTATTTTAAAGAAACAACATTCACATCCAAAGACAGATTTACCTATGATATGCTGGCTTGGAATCAAGAATTGGAAAATGTTACAATTGTTTAAATCCTTCAAGTGGTCATGGGTAAAAGATCACATGTCAGATATGAAGATCGTTTGTTGTAGATGAGACTTGCGAAACAAAATTAAAGAAGAGATATAATCCATGAAGAAATGTTCATCACAAAAGCTTTGCATCTCCTGTGTGAACTTTGACAGCAAGACGTTTGTGTTGCACGGGATATTTGAAGGACATTGGTTCTTGACGCATCCAGCTGATGCTCAGAAAATGTCCCAAAAACTGTTTGCCTGCGTGCTGCAGAAGCCACAAAGCTGTTGGCAACACGAATCAAGTTGAGTGAGTCAGTTTTAGACTTGTGGACGTGAAGTAAATAAAATAAATAAATAAATCAGCGCATTAAATAGGCGCTTTATCCCAACTGAAAATCGGCTCAAAGCGCCGCCGCAAACGGAACCCAACAAGCACGCTCACGTGAATCACGCGCATTCACTCACACACTGTACATAAACACAGAACAATTCACGTGATGCTAAGGGCAAGCTCAAGCGAGCTACTGAAGTTTTGGAAATTCAAATCTTTTATATTTGAAATTTGATTAAGTGGGCTGAAATTGATACCAAATTCGTGGGGGAGGAAGAGCCGGAATACCTGGAGATAGAACCCCCGACGGTCCGCCCAAATTAACGGTGACACTTAATAGAGGAGAAAAATCCGACGCCGGAACCAGGTATCGAACCTCGCACCTCTAGCATTGGTGGCAGGCACATTAACTCATTCTACCCCAACACCGAAATCCCCAGATTTTGGTGTTGTCCACTGAAGACTGCATTGTAGTGCGGGACGCAGATCGACCATGATAGTTCAAGGGTGATGCCAGAATAGCTTGGCGCCCGTAGGCGCCAAGCTATTCTGGCATCACCCTTGAACTATCATGGTCGATCCTTACCCTGCTGTGGTGTGTCTGGGGTAGAATGAGTTAATTAGTGTGCCACGGACCGCCCCATTAAATGGTTCAATCGAGCCTCTTTCATGCGTGATCTTTTTTTTTTTTTTTTGTAAAAAGGTGTCTGTACATCGCACACCACTATGTGATGGCTTGATTTGACCAGCCGTATTCGCTTATGACAATTCACAAATCAGTCACGTTTTGTATTAGCTGTGAGGTGTATTTCGGGCATGTTTAAGCCTTTATTGGCTAAGGGCTGCCTTCATCAGCGTGCTGACCCTTTTGTTTTTGTTGAGTAAATTGTTAGGTTTTTATGGTAGTTTGTTTTGTGGTTCATTTTGCATTGTTCAAGAGGATGTACTATCGCTCACACTATCACTTGGAAAGGCTAGTGGAGAGTGGTGGTGTGTCCTTATCATTTTAGTCGTGTCCTTAGTTTTGATTGTTGGTGGGGCAATTCCGTGGTTGTCTGTGGTGTTTCGGGGTTCCGTCTAAATATTCGTAACGCCCGTTGATCATGTCGTAGGCGTACAAGGTTTTGCTGTATCTGCCCTCTTTAAAGTATATGAAGAGGTATTATTGTTGTTTCCTTGCTCCCTTGTCTCTGCAAAGTCCCATGAAGTCGATCCATTCAAAGAATATCGTAGGGTTCAGTCCATTGGCGAAGATGAATGCGGCTAGTAGGATTCTTTGAAAGTGTGGGATGTTTTTCGTCCACATGTATTTTCTTATTTTTTTCCGGCCATTTGTAATAAATAATAATTATTATGGTATTTATAATGCGCTTATCGTATAATAATTATAACTCTAAGCGCGTACTTACAACTCGCACACATGCGCACGCTTTTGACAATGACTCACGGACCATAAATACATTACGACAGTCAGCTTGGGGTGGGGAGTGTGGTGGTGATATAACGCTAGAACTGTTTAAATAGGTGAGTTTTGAGGGCGGACTGGAAGGAGGGGAGAGTGTTTCTGACGGAGGGAGAGTGGGAGAGTATTCCAGATGGATGGACCGTAGACGGAGAAGAAGCGGGGGCCGAAAGTGCTGAGTTTGTTGCGGGGGATGTAGAGGCGGAGAGGGTCGGAGGCGGAGCGGAGGGAGCGGGAAGGAGTGTAGGGGTGAAATAAGTTGGAGAGATAGGCAGGAGCGTAGTTGTCAAGGGATTTGTAGCAGAGAGACAGAATCTTGTATTGGATGCGTTCGGGGATGGGGAGCCAATGAAGGAGTTAAAGCAGGGGAGTGGTGTGGTCGGATTTCTTCTTTCTGAGGACGAGGCGGGCAGCAATGTTCTGGACGCGCTGTAGAGTGAATCAATGAATCAATGAATCAATGAATCAATGAAACTTTATTTTACAACGGTTTAGGCATTGACATCGTCATCGACACAGCCATTTTACAAACCTGCCGTTGCTAACAACTACAAGACTAACTACAAATATACATACATATAAGTAAACATAATACTTGCAAAGAGATGACAACACTATTCACATAGACAGACATACTCATAGACTCACAGACACCCCCCACCCCACCCACCCCCCTTCACACATAGACAGAGCTAAGTAGTCCAAATGATAATTGAAAAGGATAACAGACTTAATTGGGAATAAATTGGACCCAGCATAAAAAGAAACATATAATACAAGTGGTTGAGTCATCCCTACGAGTGATCCACAAAATATTTGAAGAGACCCTTTTTAAAACAGGCTAGCGAGGAGGCGGATTTTACATGGTCTGGAAGGGCATTCCAGATAAGTGCCCCTGAGAAGGATAAGCTAGTTTTATATAGATCGATCCTTGGTTTTGGGACTATGAAAAGCTTTCTGATGTTTCCAAGCTTGGACTCAGACTTACGGAACAAAGTGGAGATGTACTCAGGTGTTTTGCGTTTCCACACTTTGAACATAAAGATTGCTTTGTTATATTTAAAATGATCTTGAAGTGGCAGGAGACCTGCTTTTGAGAGCTTTTCTTCAGTGCTAAGGTGTTGATCAGGGCAGATTATTTTGGCCGCTCGTCTGTGTAGGGAATTGAGTCTCTTTAAATGGACCTCACTACACCCATCCCATACCGATGACGCGTAATCGATATAAGAACGTATGTGAGCGTTATAAAATAGTTTACGGGTATCTGAATCAGTATAATATTTCAGTTTTGATAACATAAAGAGATTTTTGGCTACTATTTTGCATAAGGCGTCTGTATGAGCTTGCCATTTTAGCTGACTGTCGATTTTAATCCCCAGTACTCGATGTTCATTTACCTGTTCTACCTGACTACCTTTAAATGAAAGGTTAAGTAATAGAGGCATTATCTGCTGTTTTTGGCGCGTGGCGACTACCATCGATTTCGTTTTGGCTGGATGAACAACCATAGAATTGTTTATACACCAAGCTGATACTTCATGAAGACTTTGTTGTAGGTTGTCGGAAATTACCTGTATATCTTTACTAGTAGTATGAACTGAGGTGTCGTCAGCAAAAAGGTCGCATTGTACATCTTGGCAAGTAATATGTAGAGGCAAATCATTGATAAATAAGCAAAACAGTAGAGGGCCCAGTACAGACTTGGGGCACACCGAAGCTTACATCTTTGAGAGAGGAGTATGAGCCATGAACAAGAACCTTTTGTTTTCTTTTAGTAAGGTAAGATGTGAAAAAAGCAACTGCGTCTCCGTTATTGAGGTATGTGTGAAGCTTAGCAGTCAGAATAGTATGGTTAATCAGATCAAAAGCATTCTTAAAATCCAGATAGACTACTCCTGTTAACTGTGACTTATTCATACCCTTGAGCCATGTGTCAACAAGGCGTGTAAGTGCTGTGTGGCATGAATGCTGCGGACGAAATCCGGATTGGAAAGGGTGGAAGAGCTTACGGTTTTCTAGGTAAGCAAGCAGGTGTTTATGAACGTGCCTTTCCAGTGGTTTGGACAAAACAGATAATAAAGAAATAGGCCGATAATTATTAGGATCAGAACGATCTTTTGTTTTTGGAAGTGGAATTACTTTGGCATATTTAAGTTCGTTAGGAAAAGTGTTATGCTGGATACAGAGATTATAAATATAAGTTAAGGATTCTACAATGTATGGGAGAGACAGTTTAAGTATTTTCGGGCTGATGTCATCAGGCCCCGAGGACTTTTTATTTGGAAGGTTACTTATAAGTAAACCCACTTCATGAACAGCTAACATAGGGATGTTGAAGGGGGCTGTGCCCATTGTTCTTTGTTGACAAAACTCAGACAGCAAATTTGAACGGTGATAAGTGTTATCCTGGCTTGGCGATATTAGAGATTTGGCAATCGAAAGAAAATGGTCATTGAATGTATCAGCAGTAAGATTAGTGGGAATGGTAGTTGCGGTACTTGGAGACCCTCTAGTAAGTGTGTTTAGAAGGCGCCATATAGTAGAGGTATCTTTGCTGTCTTTAACCGTGTCACGAACTAACTTTTTTCTTGCCTCTCTGATCATGTATTTAACACGGTTACGCTGTTGCTTATATTCAGTGAACATTTTATTGCTACGTAGATCGTTTCTAAGCGCCATCGCCTGCATGATTTCCGGAGTAAGCCAGGGAGGAAGAGTGTTAGATTTTACCCTCCTCTCGCGTAGAGGAGCATGTTTATTAAGTACATTTAGGAAAAGAGAGTACCAAATACTGAGGGCGGTATTAGGATCATAGGACAGGAGCACGTCATTAAAAGGAGTATTTTCTAGATCAAATAGAAATTCGTCTTTCCTGAAGTGTTTGAATGTCCTATACGTTATAGTTGTATGGCCGTTCTTTTTTGGTTTAGGGAGTTTAGAAGACCAGGAGCAAGCCACAGGATAATGATCACTAACACTAAGATTTGAGACATCAACGTCAGAGACGGCTTTGGGTTTATTAGTATATATGTGGTCAATAAGCGTGGAAGTAGTTGGAGTAATTCTGGTGGGTGATTTCACTAACTGTACTAAGCCAAACAGAGATGACGTTGAGCCCCAGGCGGGGTGCGGCTTAAGTAAATCTATATTAAAATCGCCCAATAGAAGAATGTCGGCCTTCTTTTTTAAAGCTCTGTCAAGGTTATGACTAAACTGATCGTACCACTCAAAAGTTGAGGCGGGATTTCTATATAAGAACCCAATTAATACCGGTTTTGATTTCGGACACTTGACTTCGACCCATACGCACTCCACCCCCATCATTTCTAGGTCGACGCGTCGATGAACTAAATGCTGGATAGAATTATGAATATAGACAGCGATGCCAGTTTGACCGGGAGACAAGGGGTCTCGTCTAATAACTGAAAAATTGGGGATACTGATTGCTGCATCGCTTACACAGGAACTCAGACGCGTCTCACTGAGTCCAAACAGGTGGAACGGTGTAGGATCGTTAATATATACAGATATGTCGGCTAGTTTGTTGTACAAATGAAACACATTGAGGTGCCCTATTCTCATAACTGCACCTTTGATGGAAAATTCGCTTGGACTTATTACAAAATACAGAGTGCACAAGATAAACAATGAAGAAACAATTGAATAAAAAAAAACACGGAAATAAAAAATACTATAAAACTATAAAACGATAAAAGGCCACGTAATTGAATAAAAGTCCTCCAGAGAACAAGTAGCAGTTAAGCTACTGAGCTCTCAAAAAAAAAAAAAAACTCGCTGCGGGAGTGACTGAACCACAAGAAAAAAGTGACGCAACTTGAAACGCCGCATGGAACACCTGTATGTTCGGCTGTCACTAAGTTCCCTTCATTGTCGTTCCAGTACAATTTTAATTAAATCACTCAAGCTAATAGTCTGTCTCACTGTAAAGACACGAAAGAGGCTGAAAATTAAGTCTTTCTTAAATGAGCACAATCTTTACAGTGTAAACTAACACAGTGAAAGTGGTGGAGTGAGGGAGGCCGGAAAGGAGAGAGTTGCAATAGTCGATGCGAGTTAAAATGAGAGAGACAACAAGTTTGGTGGCAGCTTCGGTGGTGAAGCTGTGTGCTGGTCTTAAGATTTCTTGGATGTCGCTCCACAATTCAAAAGTCTGGCGGTTTTTCTGTTTCTGGTTCATTCCATTTTCCTTTTCCCGTTGTTTGGGGGGACTGTGTATTGGTTGCGGTGTAGCGCGTAGGAATAAGATATTTCCAATGCCAGTTACGATTGTGGTTGTGTTGTTCCGTGAGAGCATGCATGTGTTAATCATAGGAAACGATCCAATATTTATTTGAGCTATCATGGTTACGAATCACATACCTTTTCAGTAAGATTCTCTATCGTTCGCGCAGACAGCGAAATTGGCTTTGTTATAATACGCTAAGATTAGTCCGGAAGCTAATAGCAAAATCGCACGGAGAAGAGCGGTGAGGTTTTGTAATGCGTATATTCGCTGAGAATAGACCAGAACGTTCGAGCAAAATCGAACTCTGTCTAGTGACCTCGCATATGTGACATCAAAGTGTCAGCAACCTTTTGCAACTCAGTATCAAAACCGCCCTAATATTCATAGTCGTGGTTGTTTTCAGTACGCGTGAAGTTAGCGGCCGGTCGGTGTGTGTTATGGCAAGGTCGTGAATGGTCTACCATACTCTTATGTAACTTCATTACACACTGGAATTTGAGGCTGAAATCAGCAGTCGAATTTTTGTAGATTATTGTAGTTTATTCTAGAAAGTTCTTTTTTTATTAATATTTATGAGTTTCAGTTACGTGTTCCGTTCTAATTGATTGCGTTGTGTGAATTCGTTGGATTTTTTCTGGAATGTTGTTGTACTATAAAAGATTGTGCTGGGAAGCACGTTCGTACATTGTCATACATAGTCAGTTGTAGGGACACACAGTTTATCATAGGTACGTGGCCCGTACATTGTGAAAGACGCAGCGTGACTGTGGTGTACGTTGTATGAGAAACGCAGTGTGTCGCCAGTGTTGACATTTTGCAGAGGAGACATTGTATCAGTGTTGGTGCTTTTGGGAATGCATTGTGGGGAGATTGCATCGCTGAAATAAAATATTGTTGGAACTGTTATTCCAGTGTAGTCTACATCCTTAAGTCACGTGTGACGGGTTGCACCTGAGTTAAGTTTCTTTATAACAACCTTGTGTCCGTGCGTCTGGTGTCATATCATACTACGACTACGACTCAAGACGTAACAATGCCAGTTGGTTTTTTATTGGGAGGTCGTTCTGCTTCGTTTAATGTGTCATGAGGCTGTTTCAGTTTGGAGTCAGCGTGCGCTTTTAATTTGATTGAGCTAGTGGTGCCTCGTGTCCTTCAGAGATATATAAGTGGGGGCTCCTGCGACTCCCATTCAATTTTTGCGGAGTGAATACACTCAAACTTTTCTATTTGAATTTAACACCAACAGCTCTATGATAAGCCCACCTCACTCGCACTGTAATCTTATTTAACTGCACTATTGACTACAGGCCTGATGATACAGTGGTGGCCAGATTTTATCACAGGTATACTGTTCCCGTTCCGCACACAGCTAAGTGACCATAAACACCCCCTAGTCACTTACAGCCCCCCCCCCCCACACACACACACACCTTACGCCTAGCCCCCAACACCCCACACCCCACCCTACGAAGCCTCACACACTTTACCCAGCCACCCACCCCAACCCCCCACCAACCTCGCACACGGCATATTAGGTCAAATTATTCTGTTATGTGTCAACACTTCAAATTTATGTCACTAAGTCACTAGGACAAATCTTGAATGTAAGGCAAACATTGAAAATAGTTTTTTTTTTTTCCAAATATGGAACACCAGATTTTTCCTAAATAATTAGGACCCGCCATGTTAGTAGTTGTATAGAGAAATTTTGTTTTGACGTCTGTGTTGAAAAAGTTTCCACTCCACACATCAGCACACATCGTGAGTACATTTGAAATTGAAATACAAAACCGATTACTCTACTGCTAGTGAGATATACCTAGAACAATGTTACTATACACACACCCTGTTTACTAGTGTTTTAGATCAACAACTCACGCAAGGAGAATGGGTATGCCTGAGTGGTTTCGTATTTCAGGTAGTTTTATTACAGGCACACGATAACTCACAAAGGTTGTATAGGATACTTTTTAGTGAACAGTATGGTAATAAAATCGGGTGCCTGTATTTGCACTTTCTGAGTTTGAAACCCGATCCAAGAACACCTGCTCTGTTGCGTGCGTTTTATTCCCTTGTTTACCTTACCAGAGCAGGGAAAAATCAAGCCAGACAAGCTTTTGCATAGTCATTATATAACACCTGCTCTGTGTGGGTTAGTGAGTTTATTAGATTGTGTCCCTTTCATAACCAGAAAGGCTGAAATCGGTAGTGAAACGGTTACCTCTGTGGGGACTACCCTGTACTATACGCCTTTTATTCCCAGTTTAGTCTGTGTTTAAGCACAAGCGTGACATGTCTGCTAACACGTTCGGATTTTATCGTGATTTGGTGCATTTCTTATTCAAAACGGACTGTGAAGGATTAAAACCAAAACAACTCAAAAGCTAAGTGATTTTTTAATATATGTGACTGCTTAGCCGGCACTGTTGTATGTTTAACTGCGCATCATAAATCAGATATAGATATATATTTATTAGTCCATTGGTTTCAGTCTTTTTCTGCATTTGAATTGTGATCCCATCACTGCCGTTTTCTATAGTACGGCCTGATCCATGAAGGAAGTCATCATCCGTAGAATGCAGATCTAGCCACAGTGCATACTTGTCTGTCAGGTATTCACCGATTCTTACGTCATACAGATGCAGATCTTTACATACTATGTTAGCTGATTGATCTCTGATCCTTCCACCAGCAAAATACTTTGTGATCTCATCATAGTGCTGATATCTCATCATTCCCGACGCATACACTTGATTAGGGCGTCCTTTGATAGTGCAGGATAAATGTGTAATCTTTGGATTATAGAATTTTTCTGAATCTCTTTTGTAAGGACTTCCAGGTTCAACAAATAACATAAGAATGCCTTTCAGTGACCTAGCAGGTGTGTTTAGGTTGATGTTCCAAATCTGGTCACTTTTGTTTTTACTAATCAAACTGTGTCTTATCACATGGTCATAATAAATCGGCAGTCTTGACTGGTACTGATTTTGCATGAGAGTAGCTAAATGAGCATGCGTGACAATTTCATATTCCAAGGAAATGTTAGAGATCTTGTATGATGCATTGAGATCCGTTGATTTGATAACTTTGGAGTAGTCATTAAAGATTAGTTCAAAACTCAGGCGGTCATTTAGTGCTCCTTGGTAATAAGGCAAATGCGCTGTTAGGATTTCAAACTCAAGTGGAATGCAAAACCTATTTCCATATGTTTCGGCCACAATAATGTCCTTGGCTTCGGTTGTTGATTTATCACTTGCATTGATCCGAATTCTCATAATGCTATCTGACTGTATGCCTTGATAAATACGATCCTCTCGTTCTTCTTGAGTTAGCCACAAATCTTTGTAGCCATAGAACACATCGGAATCGTCAAGACTAAACACTTCCTGTCCTTCAAGTTTAACTTTAATAGTCTTAATTGCTCTTCCTAGGTTGTCAACTAGTGTTCTTTTGTCATCTGTGTCTGATGATAGTTCAATATTAAATGCAAGGCGTGCAGTACCAGGAACAATAACATCACTGGGACCTAGGTTAGGAAACTTGACAGTAAGGATTTGGTTCTGGTCTATAGTACTAGGATTGTTAGTGATGACAATTGATTGTCTAATGCCCTTAACAACAAGAGGCTCATGTAGTTTTCTGTGTGGGTCTAACTTTGATCCGTAGGACTGTCATTTTATTATGCAAAAAAAATGTAATTAATAAAAACAATGGCAGCGGGAGGATTTAACCATGAAGATTTTGAAATGGATGCCATGAATGACTATGACACTGGTGCAACAGATGTAACTGGAATGGGAAATACTTCTAGTGTGTATCATGAACTGCTAAAAGACAAAGTAAACTCGTTTTATGATAGTGTTGATGACCACCCAAATGAAATAGATCCTAATCAGTTTGAATATGAAAAAGGAATTTATATTTAAACACTGTTGACAAAGGAAAAGTACAATTGACTAACAAAAGAGACCCTGGTAAGTTTAGAGCTTTAAGTACAAACAAAAGTGAAGGTGGTGTCGGTGCCTTGCGTCAACTTGGTATTGGAGATAAACAGTTACCACCTCGTCTTGCTAGTGCACTTCATGGTGTGCAAACAAGACTGCCAATGGGACAAGAAATTGAAATGACTGAAGTAACAAGACTGCCAGAATTAGCAAACACAGTAATACAAGAAACTTCGTTTACAGAAGGGCAAATAAATGAGGCTATGAAAACAATTTGTGACTCTCCTTTGACAATGCGGGAAATTATGGGGTTGGATAAATCACTGCAGTCAATCAGAGGTGAGCTGGTGAATAATGTAGCCAAACTAGGGGAGCTTGATAATCACATAGAAAAAGAAAAAGAAAAATTAGCTACAGCTGATGATGAGAATTATGACACAGAAATGAAAGAAAGAATACAACACAAATTAAATGATTTGCAGATAGAAAGATCTGCGCGACTAGAAGTGATTGAAATTGGGGAAAAAAAACCCACTAAAAACACAGATTGACAGGATTAGAGAAACTATTCAGAAAATACTTCACGAAGACACAACTTTGGCTGAGAGATTGAAAACACTTTTCAGAGAGCAGGGTATCACTATTGCAAGTTTAATTACTGCTCTTGGATTTATTATCAGTACTGTTGTGTTAGCTGTCTCCAGGGGTGGGGGTGGTCCAGCACTGCCAGCACCGCCAACTGACCCAAAAGATTTACAATCATGGGTAAAGAAACAGTTGTCTCACATATCAGACTTGCTTAAGAAATTGGCTGTAAAAGTGATGGATGCGTTGCCTGGTATTTTAGGCTCACTTGTCAGTTGGCTTATTAGTACAGCGGCGAAGGTAGTGGGGTTTATGGCAGAGAATGTGTGGGTCTTTCTGGTAACAGTAGGAGGGTTAATGGTAGGTTATTTAATGAAACAGGTAAAGAAGTAATATACCTAATCCTGTTAGACCTATTGTCAATGCTGTTCTCTCGGAATTATGTTTGGAGTCAGGGGACTGGTGTATTACAGCTTTCGCTACTACCGGCGCAGGGGAAGTAACTGCCTGTATTGGTTTTAACAACTGTATATGCGCAGTTGTTTCTCCTAAGTTGACAGATTGATTGAGTCCTAATTTCTGACTAACACCAGCAACAATTATTTCATTATTATATTTTGTTATTGTCCTCATTTGGAGTTGAAGATCAGAAGGCAACATGTATAACCCGATGCCAACTACAAAGTCAACTTTTGATCTCGCATATCTGAGAACGTCTTGATAGCGCTGTATTCTTGACGGGAGATCTACAGTTGAGTTGATCGAGTCTTCCAAGTTCGATAAAAATTGTTTTTGTGCGCCGAACTTTTCACTTCCATTCAAAATATTTGATTTTGTTAACGATTGTGCACCTAGTAAACACCAGACATGTTCTGATAGACTCATTGATGCGCTCAACTCCCGCTTGAGTAAACCCGTCACTCCTGTCTAAGACAAATGTGGTCCAGGCATTAGACTGTTTCTGTTCTATTGAGCCTAACCAGACTTGTGATTTTGATGAGAATGAAGTGAAACCAGGGTAATAATCTTGAGGGTATTGTCTGTGACTCATAGCGTAATACAATGTACCCATGCCATTGTGATCAAGTTTTTGTGTAAGCATTACAGATGCGTTCGAATGCTTTCATATCCATGGGGTTGTTATACCTAGTGAAACTGGATTCAGTTGGTAGTGGTGTATGCAGTTCTGACAGTATTCTTCTAAGCTGGTAATACGTGTGGAAACAATACACAGACCTAATCAATTTGTTTGGGTGATTCAAATGGTCTGTAAAAGAAATGCTACTGGACACCGAGACAGAGGGGCACCAAAGAAGAGATACAAAGACTGTCTCAAGAAGTCACTTAGTGCCTGCCAAATCGACCACCACCAGTGGTCTTTGCTTGCTGCGGACCGTGACATCTGGCGCTCCACCATTTACAAGGCAGCTGTCTCCTTTGAGGACTCTCACAGAGCTAGCCTTAAGGACAAGCGGCTCAGGAGAAAAAAACAGAGATGCCGCAGCTCAGAACCTTGGCCATACCTTCCCCTGCAGCCACTGCGGTCGAACCTGCCTGTCTCGGATTGGCCTCCGCAGCCACGAACAAGCCTGCAGACGTCATGGGCAACTCTTATAAAATCTTCGTTCGCGAAGTCAAGCCAAGAGAGAAAAGAAATGCCACATCCCATAGTACTACACAGTATAGCAAAGTTGAGTTGGTTTTAAAACATCTGTAGTGGACTTTGCTGTAGCATCGTCTGTTATTGGAGGGTTTAGGTAATGATCAAAAGGGTTGGGTACTTTGACTTGAAATAAATCTTGTTCACTTACAGCTATGTCAAGTTGATTTAGCTGAATTATTTTCTGTTCATAAGTAGGGGCGACGTTGTATTTAGCATTCACGTTAAATTTAAACGCATTTACAGTGGTAATGTTTGGTGATTTAAATTCCATCCTTCTTTTTTATGAGATAATAAAAATGTTTATAACCTTAACAAATATTGACACAAGCAAACCAGTGTGGTTAACTAATGGGACTGATAATCATGATGGTAGCAAGGCTGTAGCTATCCATGAAATGTTCTACACAGTGAAGTGGTTTAATGTAACAGATGATAACAATTATTCTGTAAGTGGAACTCTTAATGGTTTAGAAAAGGGTGATACTTTACGATCTGGATATTATGACTTTTGTACTTTAGCTGAATGGCTTCAAAATGAATTCAAAATTAAAGCAACTTTAAACCCAGCTAATTTACTTGTTACAATTGAATTTCCAAAAAGTGGTCAGTTTTCTTTACCAATTAGTCTTTTATTATTACTTGGTTTTTAGGTAAAAAAAATAACACATCCAGATGAAGATTGGTCACAATCAGATGGACGTCTACTATCACCAAAAAAACCAAGAATAACTGGCAGATATCCTGTTCATTTGTCAGTACACAAAGTGCTAAATGTTCATTTGAAAGAACTAAGCACTACTGATAATCTTCACAATGGAAAGCCTTCGATGATTTTTATGTTGTGTTGGAAGTGAAATAAATTTTATTTTTGCTAAAATAAAAAGTGAGTGGTCTTGGTCCAAAGCCGAGAATTATTCCAGTTGCCTGTCCGTCAATAGAGTTGAAAGATTTGGCTGACGTGCAAGATTTTGATAAAGAAGGTGAGGTAGGAGAGGTGTATGGCCTTGAACTTGTTTCCGTTGGATTGTACAAACGAAAGGTAATTGATGATGTGAAAGATGGCGCGTTTTCTAAACTTAGTCAACTTCGTGATGTTACTGTTCCTACTCCTGTAAGTAATGTGCTCTACAGCTTAAAACATGTGGGTAATAAGTGCTTAATTCTTCCTACCCCTGTTCCGCTTGCACCTGTTCCCATTGTATGGGATGTTAAGTTTGTATTTATCAGTCCTTATGTTTATTTTACTGATGAAGGAGCCTTAGTATTTAGAAAAGTTGTTAACTCTGAGCCAACGCTTGTAAGTCTTGTGCCAAGCTATTCCGAAACCAATAGCAGAGAAAAACTAAAACTTCAAGAGTATGGGAAACGAAGATATTTTCTTACAAATAGGAAGGGCAGAACAGATGCTAATATTTCGTTCGTACCAGCAAATGTTACCATAGAGATGCGACAATAGTTTTTGAAATTCTCATGAGATCTGTGGATGCTGCGAAAGAAGCAGATATCACACAGGGAATCAAACTTAGGTGGGAAAGCTCAGTAGCAGAGTCAACAAAGGTTGTTATTGCTATTAGAAAAATCAATACAGATTTTGAAGTTTCGAGTAGTGTCCCTGCTGTTAAGGTGGTGATTGATAAAACAACTCTAGTTTATCTAAATTTC
Organism: Semisulcospira habei; assembly: GCA_036245525.1. Classification (NCBI taxonomy): domain Eukaryota; kingdom Metazoa; phylum Mollusca; class Gastropoda; family Semisulcospiridae; genus Semisulcospira; species Semisulcospira habei. Next base: position 22,412 of record BTPG01000117.1, on the reverse strand, counting down.
ATAAAACTGGAACACATAGATCTTGTTTCATTTTATTACGCTAGCAAATTGTATACCTTTGAAGAGTTGCAAAATAAATTAGAAGATTAAAAAAAATATTTGCCATAAAAAATGCCACCACTGTATCCGCAAATACCGCCTGAACCACCTGAGCCTATTGTGCATGATGAAAGATTACAGACAGAATCATTCTGTTTAATGAATATAACCAAAGCATTGAAGTATTTGGAAGGAAAACAAGCAAAATACTCCAGGTGTAAACGTCGTTACCAAATGGTTTTCAATTCTGTACACAACACATCAATTGCCGTGGGTGTGGTTTCAGCCGGATTATCTGTAGGAGGTATAGCTCTCTTTTCAACGGGAGTTGGAAGTGTCATAGGAATTGCTATTGAAGGTGTTGGCCTTGCCACAGGCCTGGCATGCTTTGGTATGGAAACCCTTAACAAAAGATTTCATTCAAAGTTGCAGAAGCTTGAAGCCTTGAGTACGCTCGCTGGAGCTAAGCTGAGCAGTATGAAACTTATTATCAGTAAGGCTTTAGACGATAATAAAATTGACGATCATGAATTTAAGAGAGTCCAGGATGATTTAGCCAATTACAAACAACAGAAATCTGAAATACAGAATAAGATGCGTAATCAACCTGTGAACGTTAAAGAGCTAAAGAAATCTTTTTTAGATGAGGGAAAAAATATAGGGGTGGAAGAAACTATGAAAAAAGTCCAAATACTTTTAGGCAAGTAAAAATCAATTGTTCATTAAATTTGTCATATTTCTACGCAAAGAGATGTTATGCCTGCTCATTTGACGCCATCAGCTTCACCACCAGAGTACTACTGAAAAAAAAGTTTTCTTGTTGTCCTTGTAACTTGAGAAATCTGTCCGAGTGTCTTATTATCTGAGTCAAGAACTTATAAGAACTTATTTTAAGTCACTTATAAGAACTTGTGGCAACTAACTTCAAAGTTACTTGTAAGTTGTAGGTAACTTTGAAATTAGTTATCAAGTAACTTCATAAGTTATTCACAGGTCCCAACAAGGCTGTGTTATTTTTTTTTAATTTTTCATTATAAAATGAACCAAGACGAATTACTTCTTCTAAGCAATATCTGCGCTGTAGAAAACAAAGACTTAGACTCAAAAAAACAACGCCTTCTGTCCGTAGTTGTTTCTGGAAAATCAAAAGCTTTTCTTGGTAAACAATACATGACATAGACATAGAATCCCTCGCCACTGATGAGCTAATCAGACTTCATGTTAAATATGAAAATCACATTGCTTCACTAATGACACGTGATTTGAGTCGATCTCTTGTCTGCCTATATACAAAAGCTGTGAGTCACTACCTACCTATTGACAGTGACAGCCTTTCACATGATCTTGAAAGGAACCCCATAGTTTCAAGTTCAATAGGCAAATTAGCATGCCTTATGTTTTACAAGTTTGGGAATTACCTTGCACCTGTGGTAACCTTGCTTGTAACTAGTAGTCATATTGATTTTTCTAAAATAAATTTTAAATTAGAATAAAATGGACGAGACCCAGATGACTCAACATCAGAGTCCTGTCTTGACACAGGTTCAAACAGTGACTAAGGCTAAAAGTTCAGGTCGAATAGAGGTGGGGAAAAATTAGCTGAATATAACAGACAAAAAAATTACAGCTTCAAGAATTAACAGAAAAGACTGACACATCATCAAAAGCACCAGTGTTACTACCGTCAGGACTCTCACAAAGTGAGAGACAAACAACTGAGTCTAAACCTAAAACAACAAAATATATAGTTGCTGGATTTGTTGTCGGATTTGGTTATGTAGGTTACCAATTATACAAAAAAATACAAACCACAGACTCAAACAGTGTCCAAAAAATCAAGCACTCCAAAAACAAAAGAAGTAGTCGCCACATTACCAGCAACACCCAAAGTCGTGGACCCATTTTACATGCAGTAAATAAATTTATTATTTTAATTTTTGTAGCATAAGAAAATGAGTGACACAAAGAACATCATGAACCTCGTCAATCACTCTGCCGTAATAAGCGGGCTAACCGTTGCTTATTCTATGCTGGGGAAAAGTCTTCTCAAAATGAAATCAGCAGACTTGAGTAAATTAGATTTCGAAGACAGCGCTAAGCTAGTAGCAGTTGTCACAGCATCGATTGCCACAAAAGACCTTCTGGTCAAGCAAGGAATTATTCCAGAAAATGTTTCTAAGTAAATAAAAACTATGGCAACAATAGCTATTATGATTGTTGGGGCCATTGTTAATGCATTGGCATTTAGTGGATCAAACTATCTCTTTTCAAAAATGGGTGGAGAGGAATCTGCAGAAGAAATGAAGTATCACAATGAGGCATCTGAAAAACTGGCACAAGCCCAACAAGATTATGAGAAGCAAAGAATAGAGAAACTTGATTTTATCAATGAAAAACTCAGGCTTGAGGGTCACGCACAGCATACATTTTCAAATGTCGATGATGCAATCAAAGAATACTTTCTTGTTACTGGCGAAGACATGACCATCCCATGACCAAAACTTAGCGACTACTACCAACCAAGCCCAGAACAAAGAAATGGAGAAATAATATTTGTTCTAGTAGGAATGACATTAGTATATTTTACAGGAGTTTTTATTGCTAGAAGAAATGATCGACGTTGGAGCTAAACTATCAAAAATATATTACTCCCCTATCGGCTATTGGAAAGGGAAAACTGCAATAGAAAAATTACATGTGGCTGTGGGTGGTGATGTTACACTCGACCAAATAAAACAGTGGCTCAAAAAACAAGCAATTTGGCAAATATATCTTCCTGCTCCAAGAAAAATAACAAGACCTCATTTTGTAAACACTATCCCTAATGACACCTATCAAATGGATCTCCTGTTCGTACCACACGATACAATAAAAAAAAAGAAACGATACAAGTATGCATTAACTGTTGTCGACATAGCTTCAAGGTATAAGGATGCCGAACCCATAACTGACAAGAATGCTAGTACAGTGGCCACTGCGTTAACAAAGATATATAGTCATCGTCCTTTAAAATATCCCAGGCTTGTGCAAGTCGATGACAGAAGTTAATTTAAAGGGGCTGTTAATCAGTTATTTACAAAGCATGGAGTGCTAGTGCGGTGAGGCATACCGGGAGTGCATAGATCACAGGCAATTGTTGAAAACTTTAACAAGCAATTATCGGAGAGACTTTTCAGCTATCAGTATTCTAAGGAACTCATGCATGACACCCGGAACACTGAGTGGGTTAAGAGATTACCGTCCATGATAAAAGCAATGAATAATGAAGGTCACCCTAAACCTGCTGATGCTATTAAATTGAAAACAATACTGTCAGGGTCAGAAATAAAAACACCACCAGACACAAGCTTGTTTACAAAACAGGTAAGATATTTGTATCAACCTGGCGAAGCTGAAAATGAAGTCAGACGTAGGGCAACTGATCCAATATGGTCGACGTCTGTTCACAATATTAAAAAAAAAATAGTTCCTTCCGCTAATGCATCGATTTATTATCTGCATGAGACTGCACCAAAGAGGGCATTTGTCAGAGAAGAATTACAGATTATTCCCCCAGACACTGTTACACATTTTTAATCATTTCATCAACTAATTCATCGATTAGTTCATCAGCTATTTCTTCAGATAACTTAAGCGCATAATATCCAGGTGCATAAGCCTTTTCCTTAGTGTGAAACACGTGTTTTGTGTCTCAAACTGCAAGTGACTTCTAATGTGTTTGGATCATTTCAATATTGTGTCTATTTGACCTCAGTGTCTTGTTTGTATAATCAGGCATCAGTTCTCCATCTAATACTTGCTTATAATGTTCATGACGGATGTCTTTATTTTTTATCGCTGTTTTCTTGATACCTTTGGCTTTGGACTGACTGCCTTTTTGGTGCAATATGGAATACATTTTTGATCTCAGTCCAACATACTCAACTATTGGCACGCCATTTAGTTCATCTTTAAACTTTCCAGGCACTTTTTTGTTTTGTGTGTTAAACAGCGGGTGATCCTTTGGGAAAACAGACGTGTCATACATATGCAACTCTGTTTTCATGTCTTCATAAAAGTCTTCAGTAGGCACATCAATGATCATAGAGTCAGTGTCAGTGTATAACAGACGACAGTCAGGATACTTTGGTTTAAAGTAGTCATAGTAGAATTCAAGCATTAACAGTTTTGATAACTCAAGTATTGCCATACCAATGAATACTGGCTTGTCCAGTTTGACAATCTTTTTTTTTTTGAGTGACACAGCATACAATGAAGAATGAAACTCTTTGTACCCTGTGTACTGTGGCTTGCCTGTAAGTTTAATTGCACCCAATTCAGTTGTGACAAGTCTCACATCTTTGCGGTGATGAGGATTTTCCATCATCTTGCCAAAACAGGCATTGTTCGTAAGCTTAAAAAAGTCTTTGTCAAATGCAGTGTTGCCGTCCCTCGCACGCAATGTTGTGTTCTTCATTATGTAATCTTTCATGAAAGCACTTTGCTCAAATTGAATACCCCTGTGAACTTTCTTTAGTACTAACCCATGTCTAATGTAAAACTGCAACAAGTGATAGTGGCAAACGTAATTGAGTTTTTCATTCAGATTTGGCACAAGTTTGGTGTCTTCTTTTTTACCCGTCATACTCATTTTCTCAACAGCCAATGGATAATCATTGTGGTAATCATGTATGTGGTGTGGGTACTCCAGGTCTACTTCAAAGATCCAACCTTTGCATCATACCGGTCATAAGTCATAATATAGTTTGTTAACTGTGTTATGTCATAATGTGACAAATCATACAGACAAAAGTTTTTCAAGGGCAATAACTCACACATTGCGAATCCATACAAATTGTTGGCGTCCTAGTACGTAATGAATGACCTTGACCTTGAGGGGTCAAAGTCATCAAGATATTTATTGTTGGCTTTGGCATAATTGTTTGCTGCAATACTAATCCCACCCCTCAATCCACGTTCCACCATTTCACCCATTGTACGATCCGACAACAGGTCTATAAATATCTTACTGGATTTCAAATATGCATCCCATGTCATGCCAGGACTAGTTATGTAGCAAGCTGGGTCAAGACTGTAGTGTAACAAACCCTTTTCATGATAACTTTCAAATACGTCTGCTAGCAAGCAAACGTCAGCTTTCAAGTACTGGTCATGATAGTCACCAATCGTTTCACACCCTAGTTTACCCCATGCATCAAGTGTGTGCTTGTAATCACAGTCAGAAATACCTTTGCCAGTTAGTGTAGAATAAAATTTCTCTTTTGGAGGCAGTCTCCTTTCTTCAAACACAAACCACTCACTGATGTATTCATAAGGATAGACTCCTTTCTTAATCAAGTCTGGCTCAAAATATTTACTTGTTATTGGATAGTCAGTCAGTCCGTCTGCGAGACTAGCAAGCCCTAAGGACAAATGTTGCATGGAGTCGTAAAATGCTAATTTGTTGTCCAGCCTAAAAGTCAAGTATTTTTCAGTTGTCTGGGCAATGCAACTAATTTTTTTGTAAGACTCATCCACAGCCTGCATGATAATATGTGAATCATACCCATTGAGATTGTGAAAAAAGATTGGTAACTTATATGTCTTAGGATCTGTTTTTAATAATAAGTTACAATTGTTATGTGCAGCACCTCTGTAACGTCCACCCCCCAGAGGCTGTTCACAAATCCAACACGTTATAGCTGTATCAAATTTCAGTTTGTCTTCTTCTGTCATCACCAAAGGCAAGAGATGGAACAAGAGAGATTTCCAGAACTCCGGATTCTCATAAGCCGAGCAAATACTCAAAAACTGCTTATTTTTAAACATTAAAATCTCTCACCGGCTCTCACACACGTAAACCCCATTTAACCATGCAGACTGCACACCGCAGAGTATTGATCCACCCCCCACCCTGCCTACACGCACTGAATAAAATATGCACGTCAGGAAAATAATCAATGGCATTGACGAAAATCTCCAGAGTCGTTAGCCAGTATGCGCGCAGGTAGTTTCGAAATGCACAAAAGATTTTTAATGATCCGATCATATGCGCGTGTCCTGGTCTGAAGACCCCGCCGTATGCTGAATGCTTTCAAAAGAAGCCAGATATGCTAATAGGATTGGAAAACCGGCCGTTTCTGTCGCAATCAGTAGCACACACACTGGCATAATAATGGAATCAATAATTTGTTATTGGGCTGCCCGCAACAAGTTTCAAGTCTGGTGCCAAGTAGAACTATATACTTACCTACAACCTATAGGTAAGTACTGCAGGTTCTTTATAGTGGGATTCTTATGAGCTAACACATGGTCAGATCCTCAAGAGCCCCCGCCCCTGGCACCAGGCATGGCTTTAGTCAACTGTACTTCAGGTCTCCACTTGATGGCACAGCAATAGCAAGACATGGTTGTGAAAGAGTTTATGTTCCTCAGAAAAATAAATTGCACTATACAGGCACCCGATAACATACTTACAAACTGATACTATTTTTCAGTAATGGCTCTAGTTGCACAAGAAATCAGATGCCTGTAGCCACCCAGCGGCAGTCAGAAAAATCAATACAGTCCAAGTCTGCTGGCCTGGTGGCTATTGTCAATTCAAAGCTTTCAACTCATGTTGGCACAGAAATTGATTGCAGCACTGTATAGACAGGCATGAATGGTGTTTTATTTCTCTGTGTGTTAGACTGCCTGGGTTTGTCTGCTGTTCTTAATTTCTTTCTTTAAGGTTACAATACATTGCGCCAGTCATTTGACGATGGGACTTAGAGTGGTATGCGTTTGGTGCACTGGTCTGCCTCTGTCATTGACATGTGTAAGGTGTGTTACTGGCACAACACATGCAAGGATTAAAGTGTTTTTATTTTATATAAAGCAGCCTAAACACAAAGGTAAGTGGAATAATTTTAATTTACTTTTTTATTATATTATAAAATAAAATAATGAATTCAGACGAATTGTTATTACTGAATGATATTGGCGCTTTAGAAAACAAAGACTTCTAAGAAACAGCGTCTTTTGTCTGTGATTGTATCTGGAAAGTCAAAAACTTATCTCGGAAAACAATACATGACAGAAGACACAGAATCTCTTACCACTGACCAGCTAATCATACTACATTCAAAATATGAAAACCACATCGCTTCACTAATGACTCGTGATTTGAGTCGATCTCTTCTATGTCTATACACAAAAGCAGTGAGTCACTTCCTACCGGTAGACACTCAGTCTTTCACACGACCTTGAAAGCAACCCGAATGTTTCAAGTTCAATTGGCAAATTAGCATGTGTCATGTTTTACAAGTTTGGAAATTACCTTGGGTTCAAACTGTGTCTAAACAGAAAAGTCCAGGAAGGGTAGAACCTGGAAAACGATTAGCGGAATATAACAGGCAAAAAAAATTACAGCTTAAGGCACAAACAGTAACTGACCCGCCGTCAGGACCGTTAGGACCGTCAGGACCGTCAGGTCCGTCAGGACAAGTACCAATACCGTCAGGACCATCACTACCGTCACACCCACAACAAAGTGAGAGACTATCAACTAACCCCAAACCCCAATCAACAAGATATATATTTGCTGTATTTGTTGCTGGATTTGTTTTCTCAGGTTACCAATTATACAAAAAATACAAACCACAGACTCGTACAATGTCCAAAAAATTAGACACTCCAAAAGCAAAACCAGAAGTCGCCACATTACCAGTAACACCAAAGCCTGTCGACCCATTTTTCATGCAATAAATAAAAATATTATTTTAATTTTTATTGCATTAGAAATGAGCGAAACAAAAAACTTATTGAATCTTGTTTATCACTCTGCCATAATCAGTGGACTAGCCATTTTTTATTCTATGCTTGCAAAAAGTCTCCTCAAAATGAAATCAGCAGACCTTAGCAGATTAGATTTTGAAGATTCGACTAAATTAGTTGCAGTTGTCACAGCATCAATCGCCACGAAAGACCTTGTCAAACAAGGTATTATTCCCGAAAATATATCTATGTAAATAAAAATAATATGGCAACACTAGCTTTTGTTTTGGGTGGTGCAGTTGTCAATGCACTTGCTTTTAGTGGATCAAACTATCTGTTTTCAAAAATGGGTAGAGAAGAGAGTGCAGAAGAATTAAAGCGTCATAATGAAGCATCAGAAAAATTATCACAAGCTCAACAAGATTATGAGAAGCAAAGAATTGAGAAACTTGATTTCATCAATGACAGACTTAGACTAGAGGGTCACGCACAGCATACATTTTCTAATGTCGATGACGCAATCAGGGAATACTATCTTGTCACGGGTGAAGACATGTCTATCCCAAAACCAAAACTAAGTGACTACTATCAACCAAGTCCAGAACAAAGAAATGGTGAAATAATCTTTGTTCTAGTGGGAATGACATTAGTTTATTTTACAGGAATATTTATTGCTAGAAAAAATGACAGACATTAAACTATCAAAAATATATTACTCCCCAGTTGGCTACTGGAAAGGAAAGACTGCATTAGAAAAATTACACGCGGCTGTGGGTCGTGATGTAACACTCAATGAGATAAAACAGTGGCTGCAAAAACAATCTATATGGCAAATATATCTCCCTGCACCAAGAAAAATAACAAGACCTCATTTTGAAAACACTACCCCTAATGACACCCATTAAATGGACCTCCTGTTTCTACCACATGACACAATAAGAAAAAAGCATTACAAATATGCATTAACTGTCATTGACATTGCTTCAAGGTACAAGGACGCTGAACCCATAACTGACAAGAACGCTATTACTGTAGCAACAGCATTATCAAAAATATATAGCCGAGGCCCTTTAAAATTCCCCAGGCTTGTGCAGGTCGATGATGGATCTGAATTTAAAGGAGCAGTTAATCAATTATTTGCAAAGCATAATGTGCTTGTGCGGCGAGGCATTCCTGGCGAACACAGATCACAGGCAATTGTTGAGAACTTCAATAAACAATTATCAGAGAGACTTTTCAGTTACCAGTATTCTAAGGAACTCATGCATGACACACGTAACACTGAGTGGGTTATAAGATTGCCACATGTGATAAAAGCAATGAATAATGAAGGCCATGTAAAAGCTGTTGATGCTATTAAATTAAAAACAATACCCCCGGCGTCAGGTCAGAAATAAAAACAAAAGCGCCAGACACAAGTTTATTTACAAAACAGGTAAGATATCTGTATCAACCTGGAGAGGCCGAAAATGACGTCAGACGCAGGGCAACAGACCCTATCTGGTCTACATCTGTACACAATATAAAAAAACATAGTCCCCGGAAACCCATCAATATATTACCTGTACGACCCTGCACCACAGAGGGCATTTGTCAGAGAAGAATTACAGATTATCCCAGACACTGTTGCTCATTTCAGTAACTAACTCATTGATCAGTTCATCACAAATGTCTTCAGATAACTTAAGCCTGTAATGACCGGGTGCATAAGCCTTTTCCTTACTGTGAAAAACTCGTTTCGTGTCCCCAACTGCAAGTGACTTCTTATGAGTTTGGATCATTTCTAAATTATGTCTATTTGATCTCAGTGACTTGTTTGGATAATCAGGCATTAATGCACCATCTAACACTTCCTTATAATGTTCATGTCTAATGTCTTTATTTTTTATTGCTGGTTTTTTTTATTCCTTTGGCTTTCGACTGACTTCCCTTCTGGTGCAGTATAGAATACATTTTAGATCTCAGACCAACGTACTCAACTATCAGCACACCATTCAGTTCGTCTTTAAATTTCCCAGGCACTTTCTTATTCTGTGTGCTGTACAATGGGTGATCCTTAGGATAATCAGACGTGTCATACATGTGTAGTTCTGTTTTCATGTCTTGATAAAAGTCTTCAGTACACACATCAATGATCATATAGTCAGTGTCAGTGTATAGCAGTCGACAGTCAGGATACTTTGGTTTGAAGTAATCATAATAAAATTCAAGCATCAATAATTTTGACAATTCAAGAATTGCCATACCAATGAATACTGGCTTGTCCAGTTTGACAATCTTCTTTTTTGAGTGACACTGCATACAATGATCAATGAAACTCTTTATACCCTGTGTACTGTGGCTTGCCTGTAAGTTTAATTGCACCCGATTCAGTTGTTACTAATCTCACATCTTTGTGGTGATGAGGATTTTCCATAGTCTTACCAAAACAGGCATTGTTCATAAGCTTAAAGAAGTCTTTGTCAAATGCAGTGTTGCCGTCTCTGGCACGCAATGTTGTGTTCTTCATTATGTAATCTTTCATGAAAGCACTCTGATCAAATTGAATGCCTCTGTGAACTTTTTTTAGTACTAACCCGTGTCTGATATAAAACTGTAGCAAGCGGTAGTGACAAACATAATTGAATTTGTCATTCAAATTTGGCACAAGTTTGGTGTCTTCTTTTTTACCTGTCATACTCATTTTCTCAACTGCTAATGGATAATCATTATGGTAATCATGTAGATGGTGTGGGTACTCTAGGTCGACTTCAAAGATCCAACCCTTCGCATCATTTCGGTCATGATTCATAATATTGTTTGTTATGTCTGTTATGTCATACTGTGACAAATCATACAGACAAAAGTTTTTCAAGGGCAATAAATCACACATCGCAAACCCATACAAATTATTAGCATCTACATACATAATGAATGACCTTGACCTCTCGGGGTCAAAGTTCGGGTCATCAAGATATTTATTATTTGCTTTGGCATAATTGTTCGCTGCAATACTAATGCCTCCCCTCAATCCGCGTTCCACCACCATTTCACCCATCGTCCGATCAGACAACAGGTCTATAAATATCTTACTGGATTTTAAAAATGCATCCCATGTCATGCCAGGACTAGTTATGTAACAAGCTGGGTCAAGACTGTAGTGTAATAGACCCTTTTCACAGTAACTTTCAAATACATCTGCTAGCAAACAAACGTCAGCCTTTAAGTACTGGTCATGGTAGTCACCAATTGTCTGACACCCTAATTTATCCCATGCATCAAGTGCATGTTGGTAATCAGAGTCAGAAATACCTTTTCCATTTAGCGTAGAATAAAATTTCTCTTTTGGTGGTAGTCTTGTTTCCTCAAACACAACCCAGTCACTGATGTACTCGTACGGATACACACCTTTTTTAATCAAGTCTGGCTCAAAATATTTACTTGTTATTGGAAACTCGGTCAGTCCATCTGCCAGAGTAGCAAGACCTAAAGACAAATGTTGCATGGAGTCATAAAACACTAATTTGTTGTCCAATCTAAAAGTCAAGTATTTTTCAGTTGTCTGGGCAATGCAACTAATTTTTTTGTAAGACTCATCCACAGCATGCATGATAATGTGTGAATCATACCCCCTGAGATTGTGGAAAAAGATTGGTAACTTATATTTCTTAGGGTCTATTTTTAATAATAAATTACACTTGTTATGTGCAGCATGTCTGTAACATCCAGTTATGTGATCATGGTCACGAACTTTATCACCCTCCAGAGGTTTTTCACAAATCCAACATGTCACGGCTGTATCAAAATTTATTTTATCTTCTTCTGTCATCACAGGCATCTGATTGTTTTCTAGATAATGTACCACCTGACTATACAGTTGTCTCATTTCTGTTAAAAACAGACATGCTGCATTTTCCCCTCTGTAAATAACAGGCTCTGTATGCTGACCGTCTGACTTAACAAGAATATAACCATAAGAACACACCACTTGGTCACTCAATTTTACTGTCTTTGGTAATGATTCTGGAACAGGACCTTCATACGGTACAACCAGTGATTCAAAATCAGCATACACTACAAATGGTAGTTTTTGCTGATTCTTATAGTTTTTGAAATATACTTGACTACCAGGATCTGGATACTTAAGTACAGTCTGTATGTCATCAGCTGACCTGCAGTGTAGGACGTGTTTGTGTCCTACTGAAATAGAGGAAAACCTTTGCAAACATCTCTTACACACTTCCTGTTTGCCATTGTGTTTTGACACATGCCCATGAATTAGTCGTGACATACTCCTAATAATTGTGTAGTGATCACCGATTAGTAACATGTCAACATGTTTATCTTTTAACTGTCCATAGGTTGGAGCAAGTGGTGATACTCTAATGGGTTGTAACTTGTCAACAGAGTCATTATCCCATACATACACATTCACAGATATGCCAGGATTTAATTGTTCAAACAAGTCTGTCTTCTACCTTAACAGGGAAATCAATACCACTGAAATTAAGTTCATTTACAAATTTGGTGTAGTTAGATACACGTTCAGGTTTTGATTTTACATAATGCAGTTTAGCAAGCACACACCACATGAAACAATAGTGGTCATTGTTCTGTATATTGACGACAGCCTTTTTGTTTGCAATGTCAATAGGCAGTGGTATCCATGATTTGCCTAGTATAGGATGATACCTTGACTGTTTTAATTGTAGTTCATGTGCATGACCTTCATGCCAACCAGACCCCTTCATTCTTGCTTTGTCAATTGCTTCTAGAAAGTCAGGCAAAAGTCTGTTTTTAAACACGTTTTCCAATTCTCTTCTTGTGTTAATTGTGTGTTGTCTTGTCGATATATACGATACAATCACTTCACCGTCTACTCTGCTGAATTCTATTTTCGCAACAATCTGAATCTTTACACTGCCTGAAAGAAGATTATCTTGTATGACAGAAAAAGAATTTTCTATTGATTCATAGACATTGTTACTATTGGATATAGGCAAGTCTGTTGTGTGAAACACATTTCTTAAACCTTGAGCATTGTCCGTCATTTTTATTTGTCCGACAAAATAATAATATAAAATTACACCTTATGTAATACCACTTTATTAACTGTAACACTTAATATAAACATTTAGTTTATGTAGTTGTTGAAATATTTGTTCACAAAGTATCTCAAACCAGTCCTGACGGTTATTATTTTTAACTCTTAAGGTGGGTGTCCTAAAATCAACTGTTAAACACTCCCCATTTGGATGCTCATCAACATAATCTAAAGTCATATTATATGACAAATATATTGCTGTTGGTTTTGAGACATTTATGTCAGGCTGTTCTTATTTGAGTAATTCATTCATTCAGTCCTCTCTGCGCCGTCTGGTGCTTGAGGCGACGGCAAGGGAACGCCACTTTTGTCTGTCAGCTGCTATTTTGGGTGCTGTTTGCAGAGTAAGGCCTCTGTTCTTGACCTCTTGCTCCACGGTTTGGAGCCATGTCTCCTTTGGTCGCCCACGGTTTCTCTTCCCCTGTGGTGTCCATCTCAGTGCCACCCTTGGTAATAAGTCGGGTGACATTCTGCAAACGTGGCCTAGCCATCTCCATCTCCGTGTGGCGATGGTTTCAGCGATGCTGTCTGCACCTGCTCTCTTCCGTAGTTCCTCGTTTGTAATCATGTTTGGCCAGAAGACCTTCATGATCCGTCGCAGGCACTTGTTCTGGAAGACTTCCAGCTTGCGTTCCGTAGCAGTAGTGGATTTCCAGCACTCTGACCCATAGAGAAGGACACTCAGCACGTTACTCTTAAAAATACGAAGCTTGGTGTGGATGCTCAGGTTTTTGGTCCTTCAGATGGGTTTCAGCATTGCGAAGGCTTGGTTGGCTTTGCTGATTCTTGTGGTGATCTCCCTTGTGCAGTCTCCATCTGTGGTAACCTTGCTGCCCAGGTACGTGAACTCGTCCACCTCTTGCAGAGGTTGGTCATTGATGGTGATTGGGTCGCCCACTATGGTGTTCTTCCTCATGACTTGAGTCTTCCTAATGTTGACCCCGAGACCTATGGAGCTTGCTGACTGTGTCAACTGTTGTGACTTCTGTTGCATGTCCTGGTTTCTGCTTGCCAGCAGCCAGATATCATCGGCGTAGTCGAGGTCATCCAGCATTGAGGTCAGCGTCCACTGAATTCCCTGCCTCCTTCCCTCTGTGGTGCAGTGCATGATCCAATCAATTGCCATTGAGAAGAGGATCGGCGAAAGAATACATCCTTGTTTCACTCCGGTTTCCACCTTAAACGGTTCGGTGAGCTGGTTGTTGTGGACGACTCTGCACTCAAAATTCTTGTACAGGGACCTGATGACGTTGACAAGTTTCTGGGGGATTCCATAGTATCGCAGGATTTTCCAAAGGGAGTCTCGATGCAGACTGTCGAAGGCCTTCTCAAAGTCCACAAAGAGGGATCCATTCTATTCGTTAGACTGTTCAAGGATCTGTCTCAGGACGAAAATATGGTCAATGCAGGACTTGCCTTTCCTAAAGCCTGCCTGCTCCTGGCGAAGGATGCCATCCACTGCTGTCGTAATGTGTTCAAGGAGAATACGGCTGAAGATCTTGCTGGTGAGGGTAAGGTGATGCCTCGCCAGTTGTTACAGTTCCCCAGGTCTCCTTTCTTCAGAAGTTTGACGATGGTGCCGGTCTTCCAATCGCTCGGCGCTTCTTCAGTGTCCCAGATCTTTTGAAAAATCTGACAAAGAAGCTGCGGCGTTACCGTATCTTCTACTTTCAGCATCTCGGGGCACACTCCGTCATCGCCAGGTGCCTTCCCGTTCATCAGCTTTTGAATGGCCTGCTTGACTTCTGCAATAGTAATATTGCCGAGGTTAATGTCCAGGTCCTCCTCCGCTTCAGGAATGTCAGTGAGGGTTGGTGGGTCTGAGCGGTTCAGGATGGACTCGAAGTGTTGCTTCCATCTCTTCAGCTTCTCTTCCTCTACTGTGACATGAGTTCCATCTTCAGCTCTCACTGAAAGGTCGTGGTACTGCCCGTAATCGCCCTTCAGCTTCTTGGTGTTCTGGTATACTGTCTTCATGTCTCTCTGTTTTGCAGCTGCCTCCGCTTCTTCTGCCAGCCTTTCTGTGTGCATTCTCTTATCTCTTCTCGCTGATGTCTTCACCGCTTGATCTTTCTCTCTGTATTCTCTTGATATTCTTTCCTTCAGTCTTGGTGATTTGGTGTCCAAAAGTTTCTTCTTGATCTGTCTTCTCTCTTCTATGCGAGCCCACGTGTCTTCTGAGATCCACTCTGTCTTCCTGCTCTTTCTGTATCCTAAAACTTCCCCTCCTGTTTCCTTCATGGCTCTGTTGAAATCTTCAATAGTCAGCGCTGTCTCATCTTCCAAAACACTAAATCTATTCCTGAGGGCCAACCTAAACTCTTCTTTCACTTTTGGGTCTTTCAACTTGGCCATGTCGTAGCGCTGATTTCTGGTGTCTCCTATCTTTACTTTCCTAAGCTTCAATGTCACCTTCCCCACCAGAAGACTATGGTCGCTGCCAATGTCAGCATGTCGCATCACTCGCACATCCTGCAGAGAGTGCCTCCAGCGACCGTTAATGATGATGTGGTCGATCTGGTTCTGGGTCTTGCCGTCTGGTGATTTCCATGTGAGTTTGTGGATCTCCCTATGCGCAAACAGGGTCCCTCCTATGACTAAGTCATTTTCCTCGCAGAAATTGACCAGCCTCTCCCCGTTGTTGTTGATCACACCCGCTCCATGTCGTCCCATGGTTCTCTCTCTGTCTTCATTGTCGCAGCCAACCTTAGCGTTGAAGTCACCGATCAGCATCAGCACGTCATGTCGAGGGATGTCTTCCAAAACAGCTTGGAGGGCGTCGTAGAATGCATCCTTATCCTCTTCTTCCGCGTCGTCTATCGGTGCGTAGCCCACAACAATAGACAGCTTTGCGTATTTGGAATTCATCCTGATGTACAGCAGGTGCTCGTTCACAGGTTTCCACTGTAGAACGGTGTTGGCCTTGCTCTTATTGATGATGACAGCAACTCCTTCTCGGTGTTCGTTGTCTGTTCTTCCAGACCAGATGATGACTTCTCCGGAGCTCAACCTCTGTTTGCCAGCACCAGTCCATCTTGCTTCTGTTACTCCCATGAGGGTTAGTTTGTGCCGGTTCAGTTCACTTACTGCTTGCGCCAGCTTTCCAGTCTGGTAGAGCGTTCGCACATTCCAGCATCCAATTCTGATCCATCGTTTTGGCGTCAGGAGTTCCGCTATCGGGGTGGAGACGTCCTCGCGGCTTTGGTCCCCATCCATCATAAGTCCAGTTTCCTGGTCTGCTTCACTCCCAGCGCTGGTTGTCGCTTTTTCCCTTGTTGTCGTTTCCGTAGCAAGTTTCTTTTTACAGGGTGGAGTCGCTAGCCCCACGCCTAACCCTCCTCCTTTATCCTGACTTGGGACAGGCAATTAAGCCCCCAAAGGGGTCTCCCTGGTGGAGTTCTTATTTGAGTAAAGTGCACAACATCTTTGAAGCAGTCTGTGATGTCAATGGTTTGTCCGTCCGTCATTTTTATTGGACAAAACAAAAGTATAAATTAATTTACTAACCCATACCCTGTGGGCTGATCTGTCTTTAAAATAAGTTTTAAATGCTTAGTTGATTTCAGTTTATTTTTTACACAGTCTCGTTCATGCTTATTTGGTATGACGTCATTTTCTCTGAGACAGTCTTCAAAGCTGTCACGATCCTTACAGTAAAACAAACAGATAAACTTTAACTCTTCTCGAAAATCTTTCAGTACAGCATTATATTTTTGAGTGAGAATCCATACTCTGATATATGCGTGCCTGCCACTAAAAGCCAGTTCTGCTAGAGTGTTTCTTTTCTTGACAATGTCTTTTTCTGCTGAACAGTCATCAACAATAAACAAAGTTGGCTGTCCTTCAAATTGTTTGGAAAAATACAGCAGGTAGTCATTCAGTTTTTTCTCAGGGTCGACTAAGTATATGTTGCTGTCAGTCCAAATAAATAAACGGTTGTAATAAGCTTTGTTGTGTTTGATAGTAGGACAAAATATTACAATGTTTTCGAAATGGTATATGTATCTTGTTTGTAATAAGTCGAGTACAAATTCTGTTTTCCCACACCCAGTGGCACCACAAAACAATCCACAGTGTGGGTCGAGTGTCATCAAGCTCCGGTTCATTTTAATACAGAATATAATTTTAATACAAGTGTCCACTTAGTCTACTTTCAGAAATATTGAGTTGTGCATCATAAATCAGGTACAAATATATGTTTATTGCTCCTCCTGTTTCAGTCTTTTTTTGTATCTGAATTGTAATTCCATCACTGCCATTTTCAACAGTACGTCCTGACCCATGTAAATAGTCATCGTCTGTACTGCGTAGGTCTAGCCACAGTGCATATTTTTCTGTCAGGTATTGACCAATTCTTACGTCATACAGATGTAAATCTTTACACGCCATATTTGCTGGTTTTTCTCTAAGTCTTCCACCCGCCCACTTTATAATCTCGTCATAGTGTTGATAAGGAAGCATACCCGAAGCGTACACTTGATTAGGATGTCCCTCAATTGTACAGGATAAATGTGTTATTTTGGGATTGTAAAATTTTTCTGAATCTCTTTTGAATGGATTTTTTGGTTCAATAAATAACATCAGTATACCTTTTAGTGACCTGGCAGGTGTGTTAAGGTTTATGTTCCACATTGTATCGCCCTTGTCTTTGGGTATTGTACTGTGTCTTATCACGCGGTCATAATAAATTGGAAGTCTTGACTGATATTGATTTTGAATTAGTCTGGCAAGTTCAGTGTGTGTGACAATTTCATATTCCAATGAAATGTTTGAGATCTTGTATATTGCGTCTGTGTCAGTTGTTTTGATAACTTTTGCGCAGTCATTAAATGTTAGTTCAAAACTCAGATGGTCATTCAGTGCTCCTTGGTAATAAGGTAAGTGTGTTGTGAGGATTTCAAATTCAAGTGGAATGTAAAATCTATTACCGTATGTATCTGCTAATATAACGTCTTCAGTTGCAGATGTTGATTTGTCTGCCACATCGATTCTAAGTTTAGCAACATTAACAGACTGTATGCCTTGGTAAACACGTCTTCTCTTTCTTGTCGTGTAAGCCAAAGATCTTTGTAACAGTAAAACACATCTGCATCATCAAGACTAAACACTTCCTGTCCTTCCAGTTTTACTTTGATAGTCTTAATAATTGCTCTGCCAAGATTGTCAACCAGTGTTCTGTTTGCATCTGATTCTGATGAAAGTTCAATATTAAATGCAAGGCGTGCAGTGCCAGGAACAATAACATCATTGGGACCCAGGTTTGGAAACTTGACAGTAAGTGTTTGGTTCTGGTCTATAGTACTTGGATTGTTTGTGATGACGATTGTCTAATTTCCTTAACGCCAAGAGGCTCACGTAGTTTTCTGTATGGGTCTAACTTTGATCCATAGGACTGTGTCATTTTTATTATGCACAATAAAAAAATATTAAATTAATAAAAACAATGGCAGCAGGAGGATTTAATCATGATGATATTGAAATGGATGTCATGGATGACTATGATACCAGTGCAACAGATATGTCAGATATGACTGGTACAAGAAATACTTACAGTTTACGTCATGAACTTTTAGAAAGCAAAGTAAACTCATTTTATGATTATGTTGGTGATCGCCCAGACAACATAGATCCTAATCAGTTTGAACTTGATGGCAAGGGTCATTTGTATTTAAATACTGTCGACAGAGGTAAAGTGTATCTAACCCATAAAAACAACCCTGCTAAGTTTAGAGCTTTAAGTACAATTAAAGGAGAAGTCGGTGGTGAGGCAGCATTGCAGCGTTACCTTGGTGTTGGTTCTAGTAGAAGGTTGACACCGAGACTTGTTACTGTGCTTCATGACACACAAACAAGATTACCAACAGGACAAGAAATTGAAATGACTGAAGTAACAAGGCTGCCAGAAATAGCAAACACAGTTATACAAGAAACGTCATTTACAGATGATGTAATAAAAACAATAGATGATCCACCTTTGTCAATGCAGGAGATAAAGGGTTTGGATAAATCACTGCAGACAATAAGAGGTGAGATGGTAAATAATGTTGCCAAACTGGGTGAGCTTGATAATCAAATAGAAAGAGAAAAAAACAAATTAGCAACTGCTGATGAAGAAAATCTTGACACAGAAATAAAACAAAGAATACAACACAGATTAAATGATTTGTATATAGAAAGATCAGGACGGTTAGAAGCGATTAGTATTGGAAAAGAAAAACTGAAATCACAAGTCAACAGGATTAGAGAAACTATTCAGAAAATACTTCACGAAGACACTACTCTGGCTGAGAGATTGAAAACACTTTTCAGAGAGCAGGGTATCACTATTGCGAGTTTAATTACTGCTCTTGGATTTATTATCAGTACTGTTGTGTTGGCTGTCTCCGGGGGTGGTGGTGGGAGTGGTCCAACACCGCCAGCACCACCAAGTGATCCAAAAGATTTACAGTCATGGGTAAAAAAACAATTATCACACATATCAGACTTGCTTAAGAAATTGGCTGTAAAAGCAATGGACGCATTGCCTGGCATAATAGGAAGTGTTGTCAGTTGGCTGATCAATACTGCAGCAAAGGTAGTGGGGTTTATGGCAGAGCATGTGTTTATCTTTTTGGTGTCAGTAGCAGGGTTGATGGTGGGTTATTTAATGAAACAGATAAAGAAGTAATATACCCAGTCCTGTGAGGCCTATTACCAATGCAGTTCTCTGTGACTCATGTGTGTTTACTGGGGTTACTGGCTGTACTGGTGCCAGGGTTGGTGCCAGTGCAGGTCTGGGTGCCGGGGCTGGGGCTGTTACTGACATGATTGGCGTTACTACCTGTACGGGTGGTGATGTTACTGGTGCCAGGGCTGGCATTATTAATGACTGTAAGTGTGTGTTTACAGATTGATTGAGTCCTAATTTCTGACCAACACCAGCAACAATGATTTCATTACTATAATTTGTTATTGTCCCCATTTGTAATTGTAGGTCAGATGGTAACATGTATAACCGAATGCCAACTACAAAGTCAACTTTTGATCTGGCATTTCTAAGTACGTCTTGATAGAGCTGTATGCTTGATGGGAGATCTACTGTTGAGTTAATTGAATCTTCAAGGTTTGCAAGAAACTGTTTTTGTGCCTCGAATTTACCACTCCCATTTAAAATGTTTGATTTTGTTAATGATTGTGCACCTAGTAAACACCACACATATGTTCTGATAGACTCATTGATGCGCTCGACTCCTGCTTGAGTAAACCCGTCACTCTTGTCTAAAATAAATGTGGTCTAGGCATTAGACTGTTTCTGTTCAATTGAGCCTAACCAGACTTGTGATTTTTGTGAGAATGACGTGTAACCGGGGTAATGGTCTTGATGGTATTGTCTGTGACTCAAAGCATAATACAGTGTACCCATGCCATTGTGATCATCAAGTTTTTGTGTAAAGTCATACTTAGGGCTGATGTTAAATTCATTACAGATGCGTTCAAATGCTTTCATATCCATGGGGTTGTTATACCTGTTGAAACTGGATTCAGTGGGTAGTGGTGTATGCAGTTCTGACAGTATTCTTCTTAATTGGTAATACGTGTGGAAACGGTAGACAGACCTAATGAGTTTGTTTGAGTGATTCAAATGGTCTGTAAATGAAACACCGCACCCTGTAGTAGAACACAGTATAGCAAAGTTAAGTTGGTTTTGAAACATCTGTAATGGTCTTGATGTCCACTTTCTTGCAGTAGCATCATCTGTAATTGGAGGGTTTAGGTAATGATCAAATGGATTGGGTACTTTCACTTGAAATAAATCTTGTTCACTTACAGCAATATCGAGCTGATTTAGTTGTATTATTTTCTGTTCATAAGTAGGTGCGACATTATATTTGGCATTCACATTAAATTGAAATGCATTTGCAGTGACACTTGTTGGTGATTTAAATTCCATTGTTCATTTTATATGAGATAATAAAAATGTTTATTACATTAACAAATCTTGACACAAGCAAACCAGTGTGGTTAACTAATGGGATTGATAATCGTGATGGTAGCAAGTCTGTAGCTATCCATGAAATGTTTTACACTGTAAAGTGGTTTAATATAGAAGATGATATATATAATAAAGTAAATCTTGATAATAAAACTGAAGCTTTACCGCCTGGATATTATGACTTTTCTACGTTAGCTGAATGGTTTCAAAGTAAATTTAAAATTAAAGCAACTTTAAATCCGGCTAACTTACTTGTTACATTAGAATTTCCGACACAAAATTGGTTAAAGATCTCAGATAGATTTGCATATTTACTTGGTTTTTATATTGATGAAGATTGGTGGAGATTTGATGATTTAGATGAAGCTATGTTTGGTATTATAACAATGATGACAAAAAAACTTAAAATAACTGGAAAACGCCCTGTCAATTTGTCAGTACACACAGTATTTAATGTTTATGTAAAAAAATTAAATACAACTGAGAATATACACAATGGAAAGCCATCAACTTTGTTGAGATGTGTGCCGACTGGAACTGCACCCTATTGTGAAAGTGTGGTTGTTAGATTTCCTTTACAGTTTAAGAAATTAGTTTCTAGTTTCTTTGAGTCACTGTGTTTATCTGTAACTAATCAGGATGGCAAACCAGTTCTTATGCATGATTTTAGTGTAGTGTTAGAAGTTAAATAATTTTATTTTTGTTTATAAAAATGAGTGGTGGTCCAAAGCCGAGAATCATACCAGTTGCATGTCCTGTAACAGAGTTGAAAGATTTGGCTGATGTGCAGGATTTTGAAAGGAGGGAGAAATTGGAGAAATATATGGTTTTGAACTTGATTCGACTTTTATGTACAAGCGGAAAGTAATCGATGACATGAAGGACGGAACAGAAAGACCAATTCCTAAACTTGGTCAGCTGTGTGATGTTACTGTTCCTACTCCGCCTGTAAATAATGCGCCTTACAACTTAATACGTATGGGAAATAAGTGGGTAGTTTCACCTGTGCCTGCACCACCGCCCACAATTGACTGGGACATAAAGTTTGAATTTATTAGTCCTTATGTATACACTGATGATGAAGGTGCATTAGTGTTTAGGAAAGTTGTTAACTCTGGACCTTAGATTGTAAGTCTTGTTCCAAGCTTTGCCCCAGACAACAATAGCAGAGAAAAACTAAAGGTGCAAGAGTATGAAAAAAGACGGTATCTTCTTACGCATAGAAAAAATAGAACAGACACAGAAGTTGTGTTTTCACCAGCAAACTTTGCCATGGCAAAAGAAGTGACAATAGTATTTGAAATTATCACGAGATCTGTTGCTTCTGTAAAAGAGGCAGATATAGCACAGGGAATAAAACGTACGTGGAATGACACAGTGTCAGAGTCAACAAAGGTCTTTATTGCTATTAAAAAAGGCACAGATATAGAAGTTTCAAGCAGTATACCCACAGTTACAGCGGTGGTCGACAAAACAACTTTTGTTCGTCTGAGTTACATAAAACTTGAACACATTGATCTTGTTTCATTTTATTATGCCAGCAAATTGTATTCTTTTGAAGAGTTGCAAAATGTAATCACTGAT
>BTPG01000116.1:0-50000 GCA_036245525.1 Semisulcospira habei | reverse complement strand
CCAACATTTTGTTTGGGACCTTCAACCTGATACAAAAGGCCTCCCCGACACTAGATCTTGCTTCCAGGAGCCGAAAAATCGAAAAGCGGAAGTGGTGGGGGGGGGGGGGGGGGGGGAGTCAAAAACCGCGTGTGTGTTAAGACGCACCACTTCCCAAAATATCAAACAAAAAAGGGGGGGGGGGGCAAGCACCAAGGGGCTTTGTTATAGCATTTTAAAGAATTTTGGGTCGGAAGTGGGGAGGTGGTGGGGGGGGGGGGGGTCCGGAACTCCTGGAATTCCCCCATCCTCAGATCCGCCTCTGACACCGTACTGTGTACAGTTTAACACAGGACAGTGTACCCAGCGTAAAGTGTCCTAAAAAGCATGCGACACAGACCGCTTCAGCCTACTAAAGAACAATAAGCAGTGCGTGGTATCACTCGTATTATGAATATCGTCTGTGCTGATAACGGTACTCCTCAAGGAACAGCGTGTAATAATAAAATGTGCTGTTAAGAGACATAGATCCTCATGAGCCCCCGCAGACGCGGGGACTCATGACGATCTATGTCTCTTGCATTATGGTGTTGATCGGTGTGCTCCGGCGAGGAAGGGGTTAAAGTCAATAGAACGCTACCACCGACTTTGAAAAGTCCAGCTGCTTGTGTTTTCTTTATTCTTGTAATTTGCCAATAAAGCGTGTTCGCGCTGTTTGTCTTTTGCTTTTAACCCTTTCAGCGCCATGGCCTCATTTCCCGAATTTTGGTAGTGTTACCTAACGACTATGTACCACTTGCAGGAGGTGGATTGACCATGATAATTCAAGGGTAGTGCCAGATTTGCTTGGCGCCTAAAGGCGCCAAGCTAATCTCGCACTACCCTAGAATTTGTACCCTTGAACCCTCTGTTTGTTCCGTCACGTAAGTGTTTTTAAAATACCCAGCTAGGGCCCTGAGCTCAGAAACTGAGCTTAAGGAGTTTAAACACCGTCAGCCAGGGGCCTTTATAAGGCACGCAGTATCTTTACAGTCCAGTCTAGTGCACACCATGGACGGAGCATGATATACACTAAAGTGGCACAAGTGAACCTCTACCAGCTTTAAGTAGGCTTACACAGGAACTAATTCTGTAGCACTGAGACGATACTGACAAATAACATATTCCGCCATATCAATGTAATGATTATTTATAATAGTATATCGCTCGTTTGACGGTCCATAAACTAGACGAACAAAGAAGTATATAATTCGCTAATTATTTTGTCAGTGTGAAGAAGATAAGTGGTAATTCTAAGTTGCCATTTAGCTTGTTCACTCTGACCAAAAAAAAGTAGCTAATCGTATACTTCTTTGTCTAGTTGAAAAAAGGGTATATGAATAAATTGTGTTGTACCTGTCTTTCTAAACGTGTTTCTTCCTTCCTTGAGTTATTCTCTACATTTTACACGCTTGGCAGTCACATCATGGTCTGGATTTCCAGTCAAGTTATTTTATGCTCAAACCCATTGTACCCGACTACAGCTGGAAGAACTCCTCAGTCATCAACTTATAGGAAGGAAGGTCGACCGGACATCAATCGCCGGTTTCAGTTGGATATTGATGAAAGAGTTATTTGTGCACAGAAAACCTTCACTCCTGGATGTATTGCCACAATGACTGGAATCAAATACAAATAAACGTCCGACTTGTCACTCTATACACAAAACATTAGTTTTGTGTACAAAATGACAAGCCAGACAATTATCTGCATGTCATTCCAGACAGGGTGGTGGTGCTGGACCCATTGTGCAGCGCTTGTGTAGTACCTGAATGGCGCGTGATAGGAAGCTGAATGTGAAAGTGTTGGTGATAGTTCTGTCGATTACGTCAGTGTTAACGTGGACATTTCTGAATAAGCCCTACAATGTCCTCAATATCTTCTCAACTGTCCTCGAGCCGGAACAAAGAGATCGTGACCTGTGTGATGACGTACTGAACGGTATGACACGAGGTCGGTGGCAGCCGCAGAAAGTAACGTCACAAGAGAGAATCGAGATCGAGATCTTATATAAAGAGGTAAGTGATATTTATCCCACCGTCGGCTGGGTTTCCTTTGATCTCTACACGTCTTTTCTGCATAGTAATCACCAGAGCACAGTTTGTGTCGCCTGTGTGTCAGATGACGTCAAAAGTTCTTTTTCGTGTTCCGCGACTATGCTCTACGTTACACGATTCTGCGACCATGTGGCCCACTGTAACCCTACACCTAGACCAGGGCCACAATGGACGTAACTTCAGAAACGGCATTCAGCGGAACGTAATAAAGAATTGTTGACGTCACGATGGAATTCGATAAACAATTGTTGACGTCACACCTTTGGATCTTCGTGCTATCAGTGTTATTATGAGAAAAAAGCAAAGTAAGCAAAACGGCTCTATGGAATCAACCCAAATGTCAGATCGGCATGATTATAAACAGGGACCATACAACATTGGGATAAATACGTTAATCCATGGGTGGTGATGATGATTTACGAGCAAACACAGTTCTGATGCCTCGGCAGCGCCTAGGAGACAGAACTTGTGTGTCAAAAACAAATCTTGGCTCGTAAATCACCACCATTCATGGTTTAACGTATCACACTGAGCCACAGTTTGCTTGATATAGTGGCGATAACCGGAAGACGTGGTTACGTGACTCGAATCAACGTGTCAGAGTCATCAGAGGAGGACATTTTGATTTAAATCAAGAGATCACATCTGCTGGTTATCAGCACTATATCAAGCAAACTTGGCTCAATATAATGTATGTACCCAGCCCAAAACAAAACTTTACCTAGTGTCCGCAGTGAGATGGCCTTAGTCGCCTGCTCGGCGTTAAACCCGAATAACTAACTAACCTTCAGCAGAGCCTACAAGAAGTCTCTGAATGGTGCAATGGCAATAAAATGATAGTCAGCCCAACTAAAACAAGATGATGATTTCATCCCAAAGTCTACCGTATTGTTTGGAGCCCACATGCGTTTTTCTTTTAGGAGTGACATTCACAGTTGTTCATATTTTAAAGCTTATCCTTCTGATCCATTTCCCTCCTCTCTAAGCCAACCTCTGATCAACACACACGCCGGCACACACAAATAAAGACGGACACAGGGCGCTTCCCGCCATTAGTACGCTCTGTGGGCTCGTGTAGCGACAGGAATTCTGTTGAAGAATATCACCAGAAGCAAAATGACTTCACTATAAGCTTCACGTCATGGCATCGCGAGTCTCAGAACGACGTGTACACAGTGACAAAATTTATGTTTTACGTCACTCATCCAAAAGGCACGCAGCCTTTTCCTGGGCTGACTGTTTCTTTCCATACAGCCTCTTCCAGGGCTGACTGTTTGATGGGAGTGTATTGTGGATCTAAAACTTGCAAAAATGAATTAATTATTATTCAAAAATTAGAAGAGGTACAACGCTGGATTACGAACTCATTCAATATCTCCCTTTAATCTAGCTGTATGCAAAGTACCTAGTAATAATAACAACAATTATGGACCCATATGCGGATCAGCCGGTTTTTTTGTGGAACGGCCATTTTCTTGTCAACGTGTAAACTAATTTTTTTTTTTAATCAAACCAAAAGAAACTGCCTCGGGAGAATTCACGTATGGAACATATCCTAAAGTTTGGGGGTTCTTTCTCCGGGTACTCCGGTTCTTCCACTCCCCACCCACCCACCCCCACCCCCCTCCCACACCCCCCACACTTTGGTACCGGTTTCAGGCCACTTTACAAATTTCAAATACAAGCGATCAAAAATCTCTGTAACTTCAGTAGCTGAACTGGCCCTTCGTCTGTCTTGTACTGTGTTTGTCTTAAATGGCGTAAATCCGTGTCTGTTACGTGAGTGTGTGTGTTGGGTTTCAGTTCGCGGCGCTTTGAGTCGATTTCCCCAAAATTGAGAAAAAGCGCCTATATAATAACGGTATTATTATTATTATTAAGTTTCAAGCTTGTCCGCTCACAAATGCGGACTCTAGTCTCTGTCACATACACCCTCACACACACACACACACACACACACACACACACACACACACACACACACACACACACACACACACACACACACACGGGCATATTGGCGCCAAATGTACGTTCTCTGGCAAGGTTTGCGTAGCCAGACGTGACGTCATTTTTATCTTCTTACTTCTTTGCCATAATGCGGGATCCGCCCGCCCAGCACATCGTGTGCATTCTCCGGAACGCACTCCGACAAGCCCCATTTCAAAGTCTACCGTATTGAAAATACAGAGCCGAACAACAAAAGCAAGCTAGTCACAAGACAGAAATATCAGCTGCAATCCCCACCTCTAAACTGAGTTGTGAGTACGTATGTCAGTGTGAGTGCGAGCTTTTGATATGTCACTTTAGTTTTTGTAATATTTATTGCAGCTTCTACCTTTTTGTACTTTTTGTTCTGTGATTTTTGCTCTTGTAAAGCGCTTAGAGCATCATTTATTTGGAGGTTAAGCAATATATAAATGTACATTATTATTATTATTATTATTAGTAGTAGTAGTAGTAGTAGTAGTAGTAGCAGCAGTAGTAGTATTTGAAGCTGTCCCAATAGAGCAAGTGCAGCAGCACCGTTTACTCGGGGGTAATTGTGGATAATTAACTCAGTTGGCAACCCCATCTTACACACTTCGGTAACGGAAAGAAAAAAAAAATCAGTGCTTTTACCTCTTTACTCTGTGATCTTTCTAAATTATTTTTACTGCCTAAACTGCAAACGTCACTACTTTGACCACGCGTAAACTATTTTTCAGTGGATACATGAAGCCCCACATTGATTATGCCTCGACAGTTTGGGCCAGCTGCAGTAAGGTACACAGGGCGGATCTGGTGGGGGTTCCAGACACCCCCCCCCCCCCCCCACCGACCCAATTTTTAAAAAATGATATTGATATATAGCCGAATAATGAGAGTCTTAACATGCACCCGCCTTCCCTCCCCCCTCCCCCCCCCCCCCCACACCCGCTCTTAGATTTTTTCAAGGTTTAACGTCGGGGAGACCTTTTGTATTAGGTTGAAGGTCCCAAACAAACAGTTGGACCCCCCCCCCCCAGGTCGAGGTATCTGACCCGCCCCTGGGTCCACTTAAAGAAAATAAATTCCCTATACAAGAGATCGGCCAAACTAATTATTCCTAGTTCCTCCATACTCACTGAGGCGAGACTGGAGGCAGCTGAACTGCCTTCCTCTCACAACTTCTTCCGGCAAACACTACTTATCGTGCGTGCTAATGCACAAACCTCTTATAATGGTACGGCTCCCGGCTACTCAAAGTTACCGGAACTCGTTACTTTTACTGAGAAGAGATACAGCAACTCTCGGAATAGCCTGAGCTTAAAGCGACTCCGCACTGATTTGTATAAATCCAGTTTGTCATACTCTTCGTCCGCATGGTGTGTGTGTGTCTGTGTGTGTGTGTGTGTGTGTGTGTGTGTGTGTGTGTGTGTGTGTGTGTGTGTGTGTGTGTGTGTGTGTGTGTGTTTGTGTGTGTGTGTGTGTGTGTGTGTGAAATGACCGATATGTGTAAGCGTGTATGTCCGCACATGTTTTGATAAAATTAATCTTTGTTGCTGTTTGTAATGTTTCAATGCAGATTGTGAGTGTAATGTATCTTTGCGAGCTCGTTATTGTATGTCAGTAGATGTAGCAAGGACAGACTGGAAGAAAGGGCCGCGCGCCTAGTATCTCAGTCCTTGAAAAATAAAGTTTCAGTCAGTCAGTTTGCGACTGCTTACAGTGTTCAGATAAAGTGCACGATTGGCAAACGACTGCGATTCGAACTATGGACTCAGCGCGCAAATTTCATCTGACGATAAAGACATCAGTGCTTTATATGATCCTGAGTATTACGACTGACAAAGTACGGAGCATTATTCCTACGGAGTAAATTCTGCTTATAATGATATCATGGGTAATGTCAGAAAATATCAGCAGGTTTATTTATTTTGTCCTTTCCTCAGGCTGTCGATATAGCTAGCGGCCATGTCAGTCATCAAATTTACTCCTGCAGCGAATTGCTTCGCACGTTTGCTAGCGTCGGTTGTCTGTTTATGTGTGTGTTGGGGAAGAAATTTCGAGTATTCCATTACTACTGCACATAAGGAGCAATGACAATGTGAGCATATTTCGCGTTTCCGGCTTTGGTGACAAATGCAAGTATCAAGATTTGAATCTTCTTGGCCTGCGGGGATTTGGGAGGGCGGAAAGTTTATCAAGCAAAGTCAACATTATACAACATATCAATATATGTGGAAGAAGGGGAAACATTATGGAGCGATACATATATCAGAGGCCCTGACTTTTACTGTAAAACTGAATTACTTCTCTTATAACAAACTTCAGATATAGCGATAAAGGTCCTGTGGCAATCTCATGTGCTTAACTCATTCGAGACGTCTCCGGATACGCGGCATAAGCCGCGTATCCAGAGGCGACACGTCTCGAATGAGTTAAGTTTACTTGTAACACGTGCACGTATCAACATATTTTCATTCATTTGAGGCCCGGAAAAGGAGGGGACTTCCAGGGAACCTCCAGCGAGATGACGGTTTGTGCGGCAACGTGAGTTTTCCAGACCAGGACCAATGGTTCCGCGCCCTGTGCGACATGTCCGGTCCGACACCGTGCTGCTTCCAGAACAAGTGCGTCAACAGAACCAGGGAACAATGCACGTGCACGCAGTGTTTCGATCTTCGCCAGTCTGTAAACGCCGAGCTGGCTGCCTGGACTACTGAGGTATCTATACTCTGAGAAAAAAAAACGCGAAAAGTGTCGGTAAATGTACCCGCAAACAAAGAGCCACCCTTACAACAAAACAAGATTTTTTCTTTGGCTGCTTACTTCAGGTGTTGAGGGTACTATCTGAGCTATCTTCACCCACAAATTGGAAGAGCTATCGCCCTTGGCTACCCGAGAGGACACAGGGTTTCAAAACTGGTGAAAATGAGCTAAACTGGACACACTGTGAGAATCAAATTTCCTACGATATGTGTTAACACACACATGTTGTGTGAACTGCTTATGATGTTATTAACTGTCTCAAAAGAAAATTGACTCACATAATTCACTACATAACTTCAGGTGCACATCATCTTATTTTATTCATTGCAAATTATTTTCAAACCAAACTTCTTCTTTGTGTGTGTGTGTGTGTGTGTGTGTGTGTGTGTGTGTGTGTGTGTGTGTGTGTGTGTGTGTGTGTGTGTGTGTGTGTGTGTGTGTGTGTGTGTGTGTGTGTGTGTGATCAAGTGATGGACACAGAAAGAAAGAAAACACCCCTATCCATTTGATCAGGTAAATACGGCCGCTACCCTAAAAATAAACAACTGTTTGATTTTCATGTCTGTAGGTCAAGTTGATTGATTACAAACTAGCTATATCCTAATTTCTAGTAAATATGACAAGCATTACGGACTCTAATCTGGGTCAACGTACTTTCTATAAATCTTCTTTCATGTCTTCAATGAGACATCCAATTACAATATGCTCGGAGGCTCTCTTAGCCACCCCTTGAATAAAGTATTTCAGTCGCCAAGTCAGTTTCAAGCTTGTGCGTACTTCAATATCGGAGATTCTCGTGTTTACATACATACGCGCGCACACACATACATACGCACATACGGCGCTTCGCGCCAAATGTACACTCAGCAGCGAGGTTAGCCAGCTAGACCTGACGTAATTTGTATCGCGTTACTTCACTGTCAGAGTCTGAGGCCTGCCCGCCTATGCCGTCATTTGCTTCCTTCTGAACTCGCTCCGACCAGCCCCATCATTATAAGTTTCTTCTATAAATAGAAAAGACTTATAAACGGCACCGCGGTGAAAAAATTGCGTTTTTATTGCCTCGTGGTTTACACCTGTCTGTTTGTCTGTCCTCACAATCCAGCATGACTGGTGTTTCAACAAGACCAGAGAAGAACCCAAAGGAGAACGAAACACGCTTAGAAATGCAGTTACAACACAATTTATTAATATTTTCAACATAGAAAAACAAACAAGTATACAAATCAGTCGCTACTTATCTTGTGAGTAAGAAGAAGCAAGGTGGCACGAAATGTAACTGTCATTTCTAAGCGTGTTTCTTTTCTCGTTGGGTTCTCTGCATTTTACACACGCTTGGCTGTCACTTACTTGGTCTGGATTTCAGTTCAACAAGGTCAGAGACCATTTGCATGAGTGATTTTGTTTCCTGTGCAAGTCACTAAGCAAGGTGCCCCGCTAAGGCGGGGCACCTTGCTTAGTGGCGTGCGCAGGAAACAAAATCACTCATGCAACCAGCCCCATTACACTAACTGCGCCTGTCACTTTGATGTAATTTGATACTGAACAAGCACGAACCCTAGTGCGCCAGGTGATAGGGTAGGACCATTCATTTAGACCCAGAGAAGAAATTAATGCGAAGATTTTAAAGAGTGCGCATCTCTTTTCGTGAAGAATCGGATATTTTCTGTGACTTCAACTTTTTATACATTAGTCAGTTCCTGGTCTGACCGGGACCACTCGATATGTTTGCACACACAAAAAAGACAAGAAGTGGTTCGTGTGCGTAGCAAACGCACTAATCCACGGAGAAATGCCTATCCGTAAATCATCTTTACTCGTTATATATATCGGTAGCGGTTTTTGTCGCGATGATTCCTACAGGAACTATCGCGACAAAAACCGCTGCCTACTCGCAAAGGGTTAACCGGTGCCCATTACGGAGTGGCAATGGGAAGTCTCCACGCCGATGCGCAGGTATCACGAGATTTCTTTTCTCTTTTAGAATGTGTCTTGCCAGCCTCAACCTGTGTCGGTGGAGGCCATGTGCCGAGCGTTGTCGGGTTTCCAGCTGTATTTTATCGGGGACTCGTTGGTGCGTCACGTCTACGCCGCTTTTCTTATGCTGGTCCGGGGGGACGAAATCATGGGGGCACTGCGCAACGATACACCGCCTGGTATGCTTGACATGCTTGATGTGTTCGATATGCATTGCTCAAAGCTTAACCCCTTAAGGGAAGGGGTTGGGGCTTCCGCCTCCACCCCCACCCCATATACCCACACGCGAACGCCCCAGTTGTATGATTTTGAAGAATTGGGCCATCTCTCTCAATTGGCCACATTTTCCTACGCCACTGTTTCGTGTCAGGCAGTGTGTGTCTTTGTCGTGGCATGTAATACGTCACCGGGTTTTAAAATACAGTTTGTGTACTCGTCATCTTTTTTTTTCCAGCTGCTCTTAAGACTTGTTCTGGGATGTTCATGTTCACATGGACAGAATGCCGTGACTGGCTGGACACCGATGTAACTCTATGTAACGGCTCCGTGCACGTGCAGTTTCTGAGTTACCCAGAAGTATCCAGTGCCGAAGCCATCGACAAGTTCCTCCTTGAAAGAAACCGTACAGACAGCCTGGTGTTTCTCGGGATGGGTATCTGGGACTATCTCAATCCTGACAAGTGCAGGAATACACTTCTGTCGCCTTTGCTGACAAAACGAGCGCGGCTTAACGTAACGAACCCACACTTGGTGTGGCTGTCAACCCACTGCCCGGGCTTGATGAAGAATGGCAGAGGTTTGCAAGGCAAGGAAAATGTCCAAAAGTATAATGAGGTCATCAGCAAGTTCCTCAAAGACTGGGGCGTCCCTATATTGGACACTTTCAGACTGACAGAGAACGTGTTGTCTGTAGATGGAACTCACTTTGGAAATGCTGTCAACCGACTTAAGGCCCAGATAGTCGTGCGCTACATTAGCACGCTCAGACCTGACATAAGACAACAGGATAGTAGCGACTGATCGACAATGACAAGCATGCTGCGGGAATATCTTGTTGAAACAGGGCCGTCACCCCTTCATACAAGGAGTGATGGCCCTGTTTCAACAGGATGTGTGGTGCCTGAATTGCTTGGGGCACTTGGATCGTCGACTTTTTATCTGACGGTCGTTGGTCATACTTCTCTATTTTCTTGTTATTTTACGATGTTTGTTTGCAGATGTGGATATATAATAGGCATGTCCAGCGATTAATTATTGTGAGGAGGGGAGGGGGGAATCATTAACTCATTAGAGACGTGTCGCCTACGGATACGCGGCTTTAAGCCGCGTATCTACAAGCGGCACGTCTCGAATGAGTTAAAGCGACGTGTCTTTCTTCAGTATCTTTACATTTTTTTCATTTTGGCCTGGCTCTATTCGATTTTTCCCCTGGTTGCTCGTTCTCAAGGCACCGAGAGTCCATTTGTCACATATTACCAAGGTGGCGTGATAAGTTGACTCCCTTATTACATGTTACGATGACAACGTTACTCGCGTTCTCCCCCAAATAAATCTTTGGTCAATCACATTTCTCGATACAAATACACTCTATTCTTCATTTAGTCAAACCTCTAAACAAAAATATGCCAATAAATAAACAATTTAAGGGGCTACACAACAAAAAGAACTAAAAGTAGGTGTTCTGTGATACCGCTTTTGTACCAGTTTCATATTGTTTTTTTTTTTAAAACTAAATAATTGGATAAGTTAGATAATAATAATAATAATAATAATAAGCGCATTAAATAGGCGCTTTATCCCAATTGAAAATCGGCTCAAAGCGCCGCCGCGAACTGAACCCAACAAGCACGCTCACAAACAAAAACAAAAACTGTCAAAAACAGGAAATTTCAACTGAAGCGAAGGCCCTATCACGTACTGACCGTATTCGAAACGGCGAAGAAAGAAAAAGCTGGATAAATAAACATTAGGGGGTTACGCAACAAAATAACTATAAGCATGTGTTGTGCCTCTTGTACCAATTTCATACAAAAGAATGACTGAAACTAAGACTGTGTTAAATCGACAATACCTGAGAGAGAAATTCCAGGCGAATGCTATGAGTTCGCGCGAGGTTGTTTTACTGATAATCGGAAGTATGGCGATTCACGTCCCCTGAATCTCTGCGTCACACGTAAAGTTTGGGGTCCTTTCAAGGGTATACTTTACGCTTTTACTTTATACAGCTCGAGGCAAAATCATTTGTATTACGAGTTAGCCTTTGCCAGTGGTTCTTGTAGCCTCTCGGACCCGGTCGGGGGGGGGGGTGGGGGGGGGGGGGGGGTCAATGTCTGAGGTAAGTGTCTCGGCCTAAAGCCCTCGACTCTAACCTCCGACACTGACCCCCCCTGACCGGACCCTCGAGGCGACAAGAACCACTTGTAAAGTGTAACTCGTAATGCAACTAATAATGACACAGTAATGTTTACTTCATCTCCTAATCAGTAAGTCAATGGTTATTTCATTTTTTGGCGAAATAAATATTTTTAAGACAATAGAAAGGAAATGAAAAATATTCGTCTACTGGTTATACATGAGAGAGAAAAGAAAGAAGTATTATATGATGACTTGAAAACGAAGAAACTGGTCATGTTGGTTTTTATCTTTATGCAGCTTGACAGTTTGTGCATGCATGAGATTGATGGATGGATGGATTGACTGATTAATTGATCAATCGGTTGGTCCGTCGGTCGGTCGGTTTGTTGAGTCACTGAAATAACCAAACCGACATCAGGAGCGGATCTGGGAGGAAAGGGGGGGGGAGGGTCCCCGAATCCACAAGTTCTTTAGAATGCTACAACAAACTTTCAAAGTTTTGGCTGGGCAGTTAGGACCCCCCCCCCCCCCCCACACACACACACACACACACACTTTTTTATCGTGAATCGCAATATATACATACACAATACATATCTATATATATCTATATATCTACATATATATATATATATATATATATATAGCGATATATGATATATATGTATCGATATATATATATATATATTATTCGATTTTCGGCGCAGGCGAGGCCTTTTCTGTCATGTTGAGGGGCCCAAACAAGAGGTTGGATTCCCACCCCTCCCACCCCCCGCTGAGGTAACTGATACGCCGCTATAAATAGTCAAACAGACATATACACTGTCAAAATTTTATTCACCACAAAAACCCAAAATAAGGGATTTAGCAGTAAACAGACAAAATCACTACACTAAAAGCCAAAAGTAGTTGATTTTGCAGTAAATAGTCAGCAATTGAATGCACCGCAAGACACAAAAAAAGAAAAGTGCGATATATAGACAAAATTACAGGAAAATCATATGAAGAATTTGTATCATACAAGCCTGAACCACAAAAATTGAGATGTTGCGGTAAAAAGGCGAATGATTAACACCTTCTCACTCCACACACACACACACACACACACACACACACACACACGGCACACACACACATGCTAGCCACCCACTGCACATCGCTTCTGCCGCTGTACACAAAGTAGGCTGAAAGCACGGCTGCGCAGCGCATGAAAGTGTAAACTGTACCTCCAACGTCTACTTGTCGTAAGAATATCTACATGAGCGTTTTTCAACAGACTCAGCATCAACACTCAAAACCCTGTGAGGCATTTACAGGTGCATGCAACAGCCGAGGGAGATGGACTGACGACAACAAAACAAGGGCAGTGTCAGCCCAGCCTGGCACATGTCCAGGCACCAAACTACACCCACACCATCCTGAAACCCCATGCTCACCCGCCCCATCCCACAATGGTGTGCTAACATTGAATGTGCCATTAGATTTCCAAATTTCAAGATTGTATTTGATTAATTGCGCCCCTTGGGGTTTGGAGGAATAATGAAACAATCAACATGCAAAACATTCGTTATACACGAGTTAGACTATGCCTCATACGTCACACATACTGTCCCAGGATCGAAATCCCGAAATTGTGAAGGACTGTATTGCAATTCTAGAGACAAATCGAGCATGATAGTTCAAGGGTGGTGCCGGAATAGCTTGGCGCCTATGGGCGCCAAGCTATTCTGGCACCACCCGTTTAACTGTCATGCGCGATCCATGACTTGCTGTGGTGTTTCGAGCCTGAATGAGTTCAGACTTTATTCCAAATTCTTTTCCTTTACACATAGCCTACGTAACACATGAGTAGCAGCAGCAGCAGGACAGGAGGACCAATGTTTGCGAAACGGTGTATTCGGACCAAGACCAGCCATAGTTCAGTAGCAGGATTATTTGGACTAAGCCTTGGGGAATCGAAATATGATTTTCTTTATAACTGCAACAAAATTGGTTTTCATATAGGCCAGCAACGACAGTGAATCCGCCGAACAAAAGTCAGCGCGAAGCCAAGCGTGAATCCACGCATTGTAAATTTGCGTTGCCATGATGAATGACCGATTCCACCCCAAAGCTAAGACAGTGTCTTAGCTACCGGGAGGGGGAGGATAGTGGCCTTGCAACCCCCCCCCCCCTCCCCCTTCAAGAAACAGTGGTGGGGGATCATAAGTATCCCCCTTCCCTGCGCCGCCCCCCCCCCCCTCACCCCCTTCAAACCCCCCCCCCCCCTCCCCCGCCGGCCCCGTCTCCGAAATACAATATCTTTGCAGCGACGAAGGACTCTGAAGCGAGGTGTTGCAACCCACCAACCTCTCTTCCCCGCGGCCTCTCCCCCCCCCCCCCCACCCCCTCCCGGTTTTTTTTTTTTGTTTGTTTTGTTGATATTGTTGAGACCCCCCCCCCCCCCACCCCAACTCCCCACCACTACCACACTGCGACGTGGCACTGTACATGTGCACTGCTGTGAAGAAAGTCGCCAGACAACTGCGGCTATACTCACAAGCATAAGTAACTTACCGATTTATGAAACAATATCAGTTACGCCCTTTTCAGGTTTTCTGACTTGTAACAATTGTATTCGTGAACAATATTGTTTTTAATGCTTCTGCATCAGCAGCTTCTTCACTGTTACTCGGCTACTGTTCACTCCCAGGTAGTGGAGCAGCTTCTCTGATAACAAATTCTGCAGATTCCAAAATAAAGATAACAAGATTTGGGCAAAATTCATTTTCAAATCAAGTCCAATATTTCTATAGGTCTGTTTACACATCACGTATTTGGTGCTTTGCAGTAATTAGATGTTTGGTCTATTACAGTAAAATGCCATATTAGGGGTCTTGCAGTAATTAGATTTTTTATCTAATTTACCACAAAAGCACATATTTGGAGTCAGATGTTTGCACTATTCACCGCAAAAACACATATTTGGCTTTTGTGGGAATATTGCTTGGTTTATTTACCGTTGCCTCCCACCCGTTGTTTGATATTTTGGCGAGCGGCGAGAGTTGACACACATACACGCCTTCTTCCTCTAGCTCCCCCCCCCCCCCCGCCCCTGCCCCCCGTTGTTTGGTTTTTTCGGCCACGGGACACGGAAAGGAGGAGGAGGTCTAGCGTCGGGGTGGGGTGGGGTGGGGTGGGGTGGGGTGGAGGGTACTTCAATGTCAGGTTGAAGGTCCCAAACAAAACGTTGGAACCCCCCCCCCCTACCCCCCCCCCCCCGTCGAGGTAACTGATCCGCCCATGCTCTCTCTCTCTCTCTCTCTCTCTCTCTCTCTCTCTCTCTCTCTCTCTCTCTCTCTCTCTCTCTCTCTCTCTCTCTCTCTCTCTCTCTTGATTGACATCTTGTGTTAGACAGTCATAGGACACACCCTTCTTATTTGACAGCGTGTATTTCAGACAGTTTTTGCTTTTGTTTTTTAGTAGTTTTCTCGCAGCCTTGCCAAAGTTCCATTGTGCGTGTTTCGTGGATCTTTTTGTGACATTAATCCTCTAGTCGAGTTGAATTGAGCTTTTTGATCTAGAATTACATTTTCGACTTTAATGACTGCGGTTTTGTTCTGTCCGTAGTTAGCTGTGCCTGATTTCAAAGTCGCAGGCCGCGTGACTTTTTTGTTTATTGTTTTGTTTTAAATTATAGAAATCCATTTTTTTTTTTGTATGTGCGATTATTACTATATTAGTAGTTAGGAACTGAAGCATCAGGCGAGCGTGCCTAGGTGCCCTTGGAAGTGTTTCTTTATTTTCTGATTCTTTCTACATAGCTGTCGAGCCTTTTATTTTGTATCTGACATTACCAAGTAATTCGAACTCGCAACGGACTCTGACCACGAGAGTCAAAAACATTTTAATTTTGCTTTATTGTTGTTGCTGTTGTTTTTCTACATTTTTTGTCGATTTTTTATTTATTTATACACATTGAGATTATTTTTATTATTTTGGGGGAATATTATTGCTACGTTTGTTCTGTTACCAACATGCCAAAATATAATGTAAAAACTGCCCCACAACGACCTGATGAGTTGAGAATTGGCCACCTCAACATTTACCATCTAGTTAATAAGGTGCCAGATTTGTCTGTATTCTTGAACACGCCAACACATTTTCATGTTTTTGGTGTATCCGAGTCGAGGCTCAAAAGTACTATCAGGGATAACTCCATCTCAGTCCCAAACTTCTCAGTACTCCGCAGAGATGCTTCAAGTCCCCAGCACACTGGACTGGCAGTATATATACATGATTCGATAATTAGTAACGTTAAACGACGACAGGACTTAGAGTCAGCTGAAGTTGAAAGTTTATGGGTCGAGGTGAAAACATCTAAATCCCCCCACAGTCTTGATTGGCTTTATCTATAGAAATCCAGCAGCCAACTTGGACTGGTATGATGACTTCGTAGAAATGATGGATACAGTTAATCAAAGTAAAGATAACATTGTTCTTCTGGGCGACTTTAACATTGACCTACTTAAGCCCAAAGGGTACCATGCTACATGGGCATCATCATCATCATCAGTCCCTTGCCCGAACTGGGCGCTGGGGGGACTGAAAGGCAGCAGCAACAGTGTTCTCCACTGAGTTCTATTTTGGGCGGTGGCAAGCAAGTCTGGCATCTCGAGTTCGGTCCATTCTTTTATGTTTGCGACCCAACTCTTTCTCTGACGACCTCGCCGACGACTTCCTTCGAGAGTGCCTTGGAGGATAGTCTTGGACAAGGTGTTGTGTCGGGTCACGTGGCCAAACCAAGCAAGCTACATGGGCATCAACAACAGCCTTATTCGGTTTAAAACAAACCCACTAGAACGACATCTACATCCTCAACCTTAATTGATGACATTTACGTGACAAATGACGATAAAATATCAAATGTGCAGGTTCCCTCCTTAGCTGTCAGCGATCATAACCCAGTATGTTGTAACGTCTCCATGAAACTAGACGAGCAAAAAACTAAAAGACATAACACGATAAAATATCGCTCCTTTAAACACTTTAATAAAGACGAATTTTTGTGGGACCTGCACAATGCTCCGTTTACTGAGGTTTATGATCACCAATCTCCTGACAGTGCCTTGTCGTGCTGGATGGATCTGTTTCTCGGTGTCCTCAATAAACATGTGCCAATACGTGAAAAACGAGTTAAACATTCCACCCTGCTACCCTGGTTAACAGCGTTTATCAAGCAGGCCATGTCATTTAGAGACAAACTGAAAAAAGAGCAAAAGTACGAAGAATACAAAAAAACAACAACGCAATCGTGTCAAATATTTAGTTAGAGCGTCTAAGAAGTCTTTTTTCCAACAAATGATTCGAGACAAAAAGGACACGGCATCTGTTTGGAAAGCTCTAAACGTCATAACGAAGGGTAAATCAGCACCCGAAATCCCATCTCATATGTCAGCTGATATATTAAATAACCATTTCTTAACGACAGCCGAAATATTGGCATTGTCAGCTGCAAATAACAGTAAACCGTATGAAGTGCCGAGTTCTCTCAGAGAACACTTAAAAAAACAACTATATCAAATACTTTCACCATCCCTGATATTACAATTGCGGAAGTCGGCAGATATATTTCTAGCATGCCGAACAAAAAGTCTGCTGGCATTGATGGTATTGATAATAAAAGCCTCAAAATCTCATTACCGTATACAGTAGAATCACTAACATATATTTTCAACCTCTGCATAAAGCAAAGTTCATTTCCAATCATTCTTAAAGAAGCAAAGGTAATCCCAATCCCTAAATCTAAAGATCTTGAAGATATTAATAATTATCGTCCAATCTCCCTTCTGTCAGCTTTGTCAAAACCCCTTGAAAAGCACATTCAAAAACATCTCCTTGATTTTCTCGAAAAAGGTACATTACTTAATATTCACCAGTCTGGTTTTAGACCGAAACATTCTTGTCAGTCAGCACTGACACATATTGTAGACAGCTGGCTGGAATCAATCAATAAAAGCCTGATGTCAGGAGCAGTTTTCTTAGACCTTAAAAAGGCGTTTGACCTTGTGGACCATGACATTCTCCTAAATAAGCTAACAGTTTATCACTTGGACGCAACCGCTATAGCATTCTTCCGATCATATCTCGAAGTCAGAAAACAAATGGTGTACGCCCATGGAAGATACTCTAAGCAAGGAAATGTAAAATACGGCGTCCCCCAGGGGTCTATTTTGGGCCCTCTTCTATTCATACTATTTATTAATGATCTACCGTTGCATATCACTAATTCGGACGTTAACTGTAACCTATTTGCTGACGATACGAGTCTTCATGTTTCTGGTAAAAAAATCGACGGACATTAGCCATAGTTTACAATGCAGTCTCAATGAGGTATCTGACTGGTGTAGACAGAACCATATGGTTCTTCACCCAGCTAAAACAAAGAGTAGCTTAATTGCCACGCGACAAAAACATCAACGCCGACTACAGCCATTACAATTACAATTAAACGCTGAACCTGTTGAACAAGTCACTGAGCGTAAATTCTTAGGAATACATGTTGATGAACAACTGTGCTGGGAGACCCATATAAATGCTGTTTGTAAGACCATTGCTAAAAAACACTTTTTTTATTGTCCCAGCTTAGACATGTAATGGATACCAATACCCGTAAATTGTTTTTTCATGCTCATATAAAGTCCCACGTTGATTATGTCTCCACAGTGTGGGACGGCTGCAGTGATGTCCACATGAAGAGGTTAAACTCCATATACAAAAGAGCTGTAAAAATGATAGATAGACGCCCCATCCCTACCACAGTCAAATTTAGACATTTAAACATTCTCGGTCTGCGTCAGCAACTTACATTAAATAAATGTGTCTTTATGCATAAGATACTGAATAATATGACACCCCAGTATCTAATCACTAAATTTATATCTCACCAAGAACGTGAACGGACCTCAAGAAACAATACCTTAACCTTACCACTGCCAAGAATCGACCTTTTTAAAACTAGTATGTCATTCTCTGGTCCGTTTGCTTGGAATTCTATCCCTGCACATTTGAAAACTATTACCTCACCAGGAAGTTTTAAAACAAAACTTTTTGATTACCTGAGTCAAACTTAGTACTTTTCTTAGGTACTGTAATATTTCCTGTACTTCATGTATTTCATACAGATGGTTTTTATATGTGTGCGCGCATGTGTGTGCTCGTGTTTGTTTGTGCGTGTGGGTGTATGTGTGAGCGGCGAGCGTGCGTGTGTGCATGTGTGTGTGATGAGGGTTATTATTTTTTCTGTATATAATGATGCTATTGGGTTTTGTATGTAAATATATATTTTTATAGTTTCCTTTTTTATTTTTAAATTTTTTTTTTATTATTATTATTTTTTTTAATTATTATTATTTTTATTTATCCTGTAGATGTTAGCAACGGCAAGTTTGTAAAATGACGATTTGTTTTCTGTCAAAACTTTTTACCGTTAAAAAAAAAAAAAAGTTTCATCATCTCTCTCTCTCTCTCTCTCTCTCTCTCTCTCTCTCTCTCTCTCTCTCTCTCTCTCTCTCTCTCTCTCTCTCTCTCTCTCTCTCTCTCTCCAGGCCCTATCCCTCCCCAGGAGGTGCTGATGTTTAAAGTGTGGAACCATAGCACTGCAGAATATTTAATCGAGCTGTTTTGAAAATTAGATTCCAGCTATGGAAATATGAGGGGTCTTTATATTGTCCCCAAACCACGAACAGACATATTTATATCTACATTGTCATTTGCGGGTCCGAATTCGAATGAAGTAAACATTGATTTATTCCGCATATGATGTATGTTTATAAATAATCCAAGTAGAAAGTTGAGTTTATTACACACACACACACACACACACACACACACACACACACACACACACACACACACACACACACACACACACACACACAGAGAGAGAGAGAGAGAGAGAGAGAGAGAGAGAGAGAGAGAGAGAGAGAGAGAGAGACAACTTTCCCAGGCCAAGATTTATTTAAAATGCTATATCAATGTCCCTTTTCGAGTTTGGACACCTTCCCCCAAACTTTTGATTTTTCGGCCACTGGGAAGCAAGATCTGGCATCGGGAGGACTTTTGTGTCAGCTGAAGGTCCCAAACAGCCGAACTGAAATTGGACCCACTCCTCCTCCCCTCTCCCCCCCCCCCCTTCCCCTGCGAAGTAACTGATCCACCCCTGCACGCACATCCAAATGTTATATTTAATATGCGCTGATTTATTTGACTTGATTTATATTAAAACGGCTTGAGCGAGTTGACTCTATTCTTGGGCGAGTTGATCGAGTCGTGGGCGAATGTACTGCTACTTTGGGCGAGTTGACATGCCGAGTTGGCATATGGGCGAGTTGACCGTCATGCAAACTACGCATCTTGTGGTAAATCGACTATTATCAATACAAGATGGAGGACGCCGAGGGCCGTCTGCTCGCGGAAGGAGAGGCGCCTGAAATTCCTGATGTAAAATACGAATGTAAGTTACACATTAGTTAACAACGGATTCTTCGAGTATTTGCTTGTTATAATTGTATATTTTACATACTTTTGATGCTTCAGATTGTAGTGTTTTGTAGTATTCTAGTGGCGAATGTATGCGCCTGTATTTCACAACATTGCGACACGCGCTGAAACTGCATCATGGTTACAGGGCTCATTATTTTTTAGAGTGCGCCCTGAGTCATTGGCGCTTAATTTCCTAAAATGACCCACAACATTTTCAGCTTAGGGGTCAATGACCCGTAGGTTTCTGTAGGCAACGGTCCTTTTTTTTTTTTTTTTTCTCCTCACGTGTTCCTAAAGGCCGAACCATCTTTTTTTTTTTTTTTTATGTCCGTGCTATTTATAGAAGAGACCTTTTTAGGATGGGTCGTGGAAGGGGGGGGGGGGGGGGGGGGGGGGGGGACTTCAAAAGCATGCCTATGGCGACAACGGCGGCAGATCTCAAAATATGACAACTAAAGTAACCAGATAAAAATTAACCTCCCTGCTGAACGCACTTTTGTCAGGAAGCGCCATACCTTTTCAACTTCAGCAGTAGAAATTAATTCTTTTTGAAAAAAAAAAATTAAATCGGCTTCTGTGAAAAATCAGTGACCATGACATAAGAGCAACAACTTTCTCACCACGCAAATATTGATCGTAATACTTTAGATATGATGTAAATCTCTCTGACATACCCTACACACCCGGGAGCGTGC
This sequence comes from Semisulcospira habei, assembly GCA_036245525.1. Lineage (NCBI taxonomy): Eukaryota > Metazoa > Mollusca > Gastropoda > Semisulcospiridae > Semisulcospira > Semisulcospira habei. Next base: position 29,641 of record BTPG01000116.1, on the reverse strand, counting down.
GCACACACACATACAAACGTGCCTGTGCACATCGACACACTAAAGTGTCAGACGAGCATGCGCATGTACAGTAGTATACCACGTATCAGTTGGTGAGAAGGTGCTCACACTTGACTTGATTTAATGTACTCTGCGGGCCAATGGCCCATGTGCATGTATTTTCAAAATAAACCCTGTATTAGTGTGTAGGGTTGTTTTGTTTTGTTTTTTAATCATATTTTACCTTATTTATTTTTTAACAGATTTGGACCATACAGCAGACGTCCAGTAAGTATGTATTGCTTTAAACCTGGGGATTAACCCTTTTAGCCCCAAGGTCCCATTTCTCAAATTTTGGAGGTGTTGCCTAACGATTATGTACCAGTTGTATGAGATGGATTGATCATGATTATTCAAGGGTTGTGCCAGATGACCTTGGTGCCTGAAGGCGCCTAGCTCATCTGGCAATATTCTTGAATTATCATGATCAATCCATCTCCTACTGCAGGGTCCCAAGGCTAAGAGGGTTAAAATTTTGAACACTCAACTACATGTATTTCACACACCATTCAGTTCAGTACGTTTGAGGACGATACGTGGACATGCCCATATACACACCATACCTGTCCCACCTTCTCGTGTCTTACCAGAGTTCCCTTTGATATTGTCCGTGCATGGATTTGGAGATTTTGCATCCTTTTAAGTCTGACCACAGTGCTACATATGTCTTTCTCCACACCACTGTCCTGTAGGTGATTGTTGTGTGTTGCGCCCATTGTTCTGTATTTGGAAATTCTTTCCCAAGTTTTTTCACAGCATCTTATCTACCAAGGTGCATCCTGACATTAATGATTTCTTCCATGTATACTAGTGTGTCATCTCAATCATGGTTTATTTGACACCATCATGACAGATTAGATCCATGCCAGTAGATTTGTACCAAAGTAAGCAAATGACTGATGTAGACGGTAGCTGGTGCACGCACAGCACAGCTAAGCGCAGGCCAGAAATGGCTGACATTAGCTAGAGGAGTGTTGCTTATGAGGTAGAAATCTTCATTTGTCTATTGGATATTGACCCTTACCAGTCAGGGATCATCATGTATTCATGCATTGTATGATTTTTCTTTAATTTGTTTTGTAAAAGTATTTGTACTAATGCTGAAGTGGTCATTGTACTCCCCTGTAGTATACTTTACCACATTCTACCGGAGGACCGAAATCCCCAAATTATCAAGGTGCCCTCTGTTCAAAGGACTGCATTACAATTCTAGAGACTGATCGAGCACTATAGCTCAAGGGTGATGCCAGAATAGCTTGGCGCTTATGGGCGCCAAGCTATTTTGGCACCACCCTTGAACTATCATCCTCGATCCATGTCATGGTGTGGTGTGTCTGGGCTGAATGATTTACACTGTACACTGACCAGTATTGAACTGTACACCGTGTACACTGTCCGGTGTCAAACTGCATGTCCAAGACTTTTTAAGGTCTTGCTTTCTACGAGAATGTCGCTCAACGTGCCGTAAAGCATTGGTTTCTGGCAGTTCAGTGTCCAGTTTCTTGATTGAGCGTATGCAAAAATATTAAAGAACTTTACATGAAAATGGTCTGTTGTAAGAAGCAAGAAATGTTGACAGCAGCCTAATCTACACACCAACAGAACGAGTTCCACGCGGAGCTTGGGCCGTAGCCATTTCCGTATAAGGAAACGATTATGATAGTCATGCCCATCGACACTCTACATCAGTTTAGTCTTGGTCTGTAAACATGAGGTGGTCTAAAAAATTGATACTCATTTAACTCTTCAATAATCTTTCACATTCAAACACTGCTGAACTTTTCTCTGCAGAATGAAATTCATTTTAGTACTAAAGCGAATGTCACGACCACTGGCCTGAACACGTATGCTCTCACCCCAGACTTGAAAGGTCCAGGACAGTTTAACACTGGACAGTGTACACGGGATATAGGACAACACTGGACAATGTACATGGGGTAAATTGTCCGGGAAAAAAAGTATACTATAGTGACCTCTTCAGCCATATTTAAGGTATGAGAATCCCTGGGCTGCTGCTGACATTAACCCATTACATCCTGAAGCTGATTTTGTAAATTTGCCTATTGTCCTATTAGGAGATAGATCAACTGTTTTAGTTCAAGGGTGGTGCCAGAATAGCTTGGCACCTCAGGTGCCAAGCTATTCTGGCACCATCCTTGAACTATCAATCAAATTTATTTCCAGCAATGGGTGTATCAGGATGAAAAGGGTTAATACCATTTGGTGGAAAAGATGCTTAGTTATGCATCTCTTCTAGTTCTACCCAGTGGTATCATCAGTAGCAGTCGAGGGCTTTAGTTCAATTGCAAGGTTTCCCCATACCTTCACTAATATTTTTTTACATCTATATCTTTTCAGGTTACATTCCTGTATCCTTTTATGCAGTAATGTTTTACGCTTGATTAGCCGGGGTGATGAAAGTGGTAAAATAAACGTTGGCCAGCATGAAACTCCATAAACGCAAGCAGGCTGGTGCCTCAACATTTGGAGCTCAGCACAACACATTTCATTTGATGAGCGACTGAATTTTTGTCTCGGGCTTCTGACTTTTGAATCTTGGTAGCCCAGCTCATCAGTCGGGTCTGTGGCTAGTTGGGCTACCAGGATTCAGTCAGAAGATGTTTGTGTACTGTTTTTTTTTTCCTCCAGAGTAAGTTTTGCTCCACATTGGTACCAGTAACACGGTCTGGCTTAACCCTTTTCATCCTGATATGCTATTACTTCAAATAAATTCGACTATTATAGTTCAAGGTTGGTGCCAGAATAGCTTGGTGCCTGAGGGGTCATGTTATTCTGGCACCACCTTTGAACTTCAGTGGTTGCTAATCTGTAATGTAGACTTCTTAGGACAATAAGCAAAAAGTTCAGCCTCAGGATGTAATGGCTTAATGATTCTCAGGTACCAACAAGAACGAAGCTCACCTGTACTTTCTTTAGCATTACGGCCAATAGCTATTTATAGAGCCTTTGTAGCCTTCAGCTGGTTTGTGAATGGGAAAGTAGAGACGGAACCGGTTCGAATGGACCCAAACATGGTGGCGTTCGTCGCTCGCAAAGCGGTGTTGTCAGGGTCCAAACATTGGATGTTTTCGAGCAAAAGACGATGCAAACGCTTGAAATATTGATTAGGTGCCTCACTTTATTTATTTTTTACAGCAAATAAAATGTATTTTGTGACATTTTATGATTGTGGCTGGGTCCTAGGGGTTCCAACAACCCAAAAATCCACTCAACCCAAAAACACTTAGGAACACCCAAAATGACTTTTTAGGGTACCGTGTCTGGCCTTAACTAAATTGACAGGGGGAGATGACTTGAAGGAATCATTTGAACAAGTAAGTACATATACAGATATATTTATACCAGTTGTACCTTACCTACTTGGACTAGTACCGGTATGTTATCTGTTTGGCTGTTGTTAGCAGTTTTTGTCACAATGATCATCACGACAAAACCTGCTGCCAGCAGCCAAAGGGTTAATCTGCTTGTGTATGCAGCACCTGTATCCCCTTGTGCATGCAGCAAATTAACAGATACTGCAAACACACAAGAGGGTTAATGTGAGCATTCTGTAAGCAGTATTGCTTTTCAGTACATTTTGTTTATCCCGTATCATACTGAGGCTAAAAGCTTAAAATTTGTACACTGCCATATGCAAGCTACATTATAGTACTTACAGATAAGGATATAGACCAATGGCTTTAGTTCAAGGGTAGTGCCAGAATAGCTTGGTGCCTAGAGGCGCCAAGCTATTCTGGCACTACCCTTGAACTGTTTTAGTCAAACTTTTTTCACACACTTGTGTATTCCGAATGATAAGGGTTGAATTTCTCAAATTTTGGAGGTGTTTCCTAATGACTATGCACCAGTTGCAGGTGATGGATTGACCATGATAATTCAAGGGTAGTGCCAGATCAGCTTGGCGCCACTACCCTTGAATTATCATGATCAATCCATCTCATGCTGCAGGGTCCTGGGGCTAACAGGCTTCAGATTTTGAACACTCGGCTACATGTAGTTCACACACAGTTCAGTGTGTTCAAGGATGGTAGGCGGACAGAAGGCCTGAAGGCGCCAAGCTAATCTGGCACTACCCTTGAATTATCATGGTCGATCCATCTCCTGCTGTAGGGACTCAGGGCTAAATTGGTTAATGTAATATTCATTATGCCCGATAACATTCACTTGTGAATTAATTTAGTTTAAACTTAGATTTTGTCTTTGTACGTTATCACAACAACAATCACAATTGCAGAAATCTGCGCGCATTAGAACCTTGAATGATTAGACGTTAACTTTGCGCATGAATGTTAGCCAGCACATATTGCACAACAGTGTTGACTGTTGAATCCAGGAGGGTTAGCCATCTTATGCGTGCAGCCACTGGAACGGTACTAATTACTGGTACAGTGCCAGTGGTTGCATTTACGAGGGGGGTAATTTGCATTGCATGTTTTGATTAGCTCTTTTAGCGCCAAAACCCTACAGAAGGCGCCAAGCTAATCTGGCACTACCCTTGAATTATGGTCAATCCACCTGTAAGTGGTACATAATGGTTAAGTAACACTTCCAAAATTCGGGAAATGGCGCTAAAAGGGTTAAGGCCAGGAATCACCTTGATCAGACACGTTCCAATGGCTTAAGATTAATCAGGGGTGCCGAAAGGTCAGAATCTTGTGACTGGGAAAACGGTGGGGGGGGGGGGGGGGGGACGCTTTAACCTCCTTCGGTAACCTGGCTGTTTCCAGCAAAAAGCATATATGTTGCTTAATTGAAATCTATTTCCAAGTCTGCACACTAAGTGACTAACAAGCATCTGAAAGACTAAGTGTGATGGGCAGCTGGATGTTTTCTCAGGCTGCTTACTTTTGATTCTGGTAGACTTTCACTACCCCTATTTAATCTAACGCTCAGCATCACTATTCTGAAAAGCAAAGTGAATGTCATACATGTTTTTGTTTACCTGTGAGCAGGTCGCTATGGCTATGTTTAACTACATGACGACCGACATCACAAGTGTGGATATGCTCATGGTGTACACTGTTGAATCAGAAGGTACGTTAACCCTTTTATGTATGCAGTGACTGGTACTATGAACAGTAACAAAACAGGCATGGCCTAGTGCACAATGGGGGTTAATAGTCTGTGGGCCAGCCTATACCCCCCCCCCTCCCACCCCCCCCCCCCCTCCCTGAGGAAATTTATGAAGTGGTTATTTCTGTCATCCTAGACCTCTATACTATCGGATTCAAGGACATCAACAAACTTAGGTACGAGAAGTTTCTGGAATGCTTCAGCACCAACCAGAGGCAGTTGCTTACAAGCTATGATGGCGTCGACATGAGTCTGCGGCCTCCTTGCAGGAATTTCAGGATGCACATCAAGAGAGTGAATTACGGTTACCACAGTCTCATAGCGGACAAAACTACCCATGGCCATTCCTCACCAGAAAGACATGGGTGGGAATTTAAAGATGATAAACTGAAACTCAGTTGGATGGATGCCACAGAAACTTGCTGATCAATGTATTGCTGGACATGCCAGAAGAAACAGAAGTGGATGGGTCCCTGGAAGAGGTGTTCACTCAGAGGAAGTTAAGCCACTCACTACATTCACAGGGGTATCAAGAAACCATCATCCAGAAGTGTTGAATCTCACTAGTTTTTTTTTTTTTCTTCTGATAAATGAACTCTGTGAACAGTTACTTGACACCTCCCTCTAGACATATACAGTCTAGGGACAAAGTACTGAAGCTGGATGAGTGGGGTAACGCATCCCCCTCCTCCCCAACAGGCGGCATGCCCCCCTACCCCCTCTACACTTGACAGCTAACATAAACACCAGCTGTCTCACCGAAGCAAGCCTGTTGAGTTTAATTAAACTAATGCTTGCCTGCCGGACAGACACCGCCTTCCGCATTTAAACAGCATAGATTCTCATAAGCAGGTATAGAGGGGGCGTTTGTTATATTTGTGCCTGAATTTACAGCTGTGATCGCTATAGTGAGAGAATCATCGCTGTTGAATCTGTGTCTGCCTTGTACAAAGTAGAAAAGCTTTCTGAAATGAACGAGGCACAGGAGTAGTTCTGATGAGGGTTCATTTCAATTCACAGTTATTGCATCTAGAAATATGCAGCTGTGTTCCTCAGACTGAGTTGATTTTTCAGTTCAGTACTTATGAAGACAGCATGGGAGGTGAAGAGACAGATACCAACCAACCACGTGATCCGTCCTCTTCAGCTAAAAACCTCGCTGCGCTATTTTCTCTTCTGAGTTCTCTCCGCTAACTATTTTACAATCTTTATTTTACAGGGAGTCCTTGAAATTTATTGTAAAATTGTAGACTGAACTACGCAAGCTGATTAAAAAGTTTAAACAAAGAGAAAGTGGCCAGAGAAAGGGCAAAATAAATAAATAGATAAATAAATACATCTCAACTTAATCTTCTTTTGGAAAGAAAATGGAAAGACTTCACCCACAAGTACGATGTTTCAGACTAAAAAGTTGTGCAGTTTTAAAACATAACGGTACACTGGTTTTGAGATTTAACAAACAAGTGTATTTGAAACTGCCGTCGGCATATTTCAGCATCAAGGCTACAGACGTAAAAGACAGTACATTTACTTCTAAATATTTCCTTAAGCCCTTGAATCCCGCTTATACTTTTTGTTTTTACATTGAATACCAGGAAGGGGGACGCACTTCTATAGACTGTGATTACGAACCGTCAGTATCACTCGCATCACACATCAATGGCGAACTCTATTTCTCTGTTACATTAACATGCATAGAAAACGCCATGAGTGCATGAACCTTCCTACGTTTGCTGTATACCCTTTGGCCAAATGGGAGGGGCTGTTCTCAGTCTGTCTACTCCGACAGTGTCAGGGTATATGGCATGGTTGGTTTCAGTTGCGTACCTTACTTCCGCGATATTTACCAGGTGTGGTTCCAACTTGAGGCAAGTTGGTGGCTCAGACTTTGTCACAAGACTGTATGTGATGACAGAGAGGTTGAGCTTCCAGTTGTAAAAGAGCATTTTGGGACTTCTCTCTTTCTGTTCCAGTGATGGTTGCGGCAAGTTAGCATTGTTATCATCATTTTGCTTGAAACATATGGCTTTTTTTTAAAAAAATGTGTCTCAAATAATAATTGAAAATAATACTCAAATACTTTTGCAGTCAGTTTAGAAGAAGAATGTCTTTATATTTGACCTTTTGGCGTAATTAAGTAGCTTTTTTTGTCTTTTGTTAGTGTTCTTAATCTTCACAGTTACACATTTCACTGCCTAATTTGCATGTAACACAGTAGACTATTCTGAAGAGCTGTTTGCTGGATTTTGTGTTCTTTTCAAGATACAAATCAAAGAAATATACATTAAAAGGCAAGAAATATGACTTTCGTTAATATCATTTTTGGAAGATGTGTGAAAAATTCCCAAAATTCATTCTGTCAGTGTCAGTAAAGTGTCAGTGTTACATGACTATAAATCATCTATTTAATTGATTTTCAAATAGTTTCTTTGACTTTCTACCCTATATTTTGTCATGTCGTGCCATCTGTGTTTAATTCGCTACCGCGCTTACGTTATTCTTTGGTAATCGTGGTATTTACTTTATTCCAGAGGAGTACAACCGTCAGATAAGCAGATATCAATAAGATATATGTTAGGCTGCCTAAAAAGCATGGTCTTGAAAGTTCCCTGGGGACGGGGGGGGGGGGGGGGGGGGAACTTTCTGGCTCACAGACTATAACCCTTTGGCTGTTGTAAGCGCTTTTTGTCGAGTTGATTCCTGCTTTGTAGTACAGTGTTCATGCTAACGGGTAATATGCCACAGGAAATACCTGAGAGGAAAGTAATAGCTGTTATAAGGTGTTGGTTAGAATTAAGAAATTCTGTTTGAGGAGATAGTGATAATATTTGAAAAATGCTGGAATTTATGTCAAGGTTGCATGTACATGCCCCCTACTTCACTAACTGTTGCTTGATTTTCCAAAGCCTGACAGAACAGGTTGTGACCGTACTTCTGTCTCATCCCTCCCCACCCCCAGGCTCCTTGTTTACGTTTCTCGGTAACAGCAGGTTTGTAAAATGGCTATGTCGATGTCAATGCCTAAACCGTTGTAAAATAAAGTTTCATTGATTCATTCATTGATTTATTTTCTAGGCTTTACTGGAAACGACTGCATTTTTGACAGTCCATGGACATTAACCCATTTAGCACCAAAGCCCTACAGCGGGAGGTTGATTGACCATGATAATTCAAGGTTAGGGCCAGATTGGCTTGGTGCCTTCAGGTGCCAAGCCAATCTGGCCCTACCCTTGAATTATCATGTTCAACCCATCTCCTGCAACTGGTACAAAGGTGTCGGTGAGCACCTCAAAATTTAGGAAAATATGGCCATGGGGTTAAATGGGTTAATCTGGTCAAGTTGACAAGGAAAATACCAGTTGTCAAAACGTCTAGCTTGATCACTGTAATATATGTTGTGCATTGTTGTCTGTGTAACAGGGCATGATATGCAGTCACTGCTGTACCACTTCCTGGATGAGTTCTTGTTCTTGTTTTGTGCAGAACCATTCCTTATCTGCAAGGTAGGTATTGACCACGTCACTGCCGCTTTAAATGTCCTTACCCCGTTGAGCCCTGACGAGATACAGCAGTGGTTTGATCCTGATAGTGCAATTGTGGTGCCAGAATAGCTAACATAAATGTAAGCCATTCCGCCCTGACGTGCTACAGCAGAAGGCTGAGGGACTGTGATAGTTCAAGGGTGGTGCCAGAATAGCTTGGTGCCAGAAGGCACCAAACTATTCTGGTACCACCCTTGAACTGTCGTGATAGATTATCCAGTCCCTCGAAGTGGAATATAGTCTTCAGGGGACAACTCCAAAATTTGGAATTTTGTTCTTTGGGCTCGGTGTGTTAAGTATTGTGAGAAACCACCAAACCAACCTTGTAGCAGTTCACGGCAGGATGATGTGTATGCTTGCTTGAGATAAAGTCCTTTATTACCAAGTATTATGTTCAGCCCTGTACAGTAAACTACCATGATGTGTAAATCTAAAAAGAAATTTCAGCACCATTTGTGTTTGTTGTGGCTTGATGACATATGAACTTCTACAGCAGTTTGGGTACACAGCAAATGCACATGCATATTCACACTTATTTATTCTGCACAGTCAGTTAGTGCATCAGTCTATTTTTAGCCCATTGTTAGTGGTACAGGTAGCATTGAGTAGAGTCATCGTCAAATTACTTGATATCAAGAATGACATATGCTGAACTGGATTCTCCTGTGTCTAAATGAACGGCAGCTAGATTTTATGTAGAGTTTTGTAACCATCTGTTGCAGAAGTGTATCTTTGAACAATTACATCTGTATATGGCTTTTAACCCCTATCATACTGAGGCTAAAAGCTTCAAATGTGTACGCTGCCATGTGCAAGCTACATTACAGTACTTGCAGATAAGGATATAGACCAATGGCTTTAGTTCAAGGGTGGTGCCAGAATAGCTTGGCGCCTAGAGGCGCCAAGCTATTCTGGCACCACCCTTGAACTAGTCAAATTTATTTCACACACAGGTGTATTCCGAATGATAAGGTTTGGGCCCGTGCACTGACTGCAGTAGAAATCAGCCTAAGGACCATGGACCAGTTGCATGAGTGAGTTTAGTCCTGTGCCAGCCAATAAGCAAGATGCTCTGCTACAGCAGAGCGCCTTGCTAAGTGGCTGGCGCAGGAATAAGGGCACCCATGCAAATGGCCCCATTGCAAATGTCTGCATTCGCTTACTCTGTAATGGGATGCATGTGTAATATTTCTTTGACCAGTCCAGTGTTGTCATCTGCCAGGTAGATGATCTGATTCAGGTAGACTGGTCCGCCTCCTGATAATGTGGTTCTTGGCAGGAAATATTTCAAGGACGGAAGTAAAAATGTGTTTCCCATACTACTGGTAGCTAGTCAGTAGTGTCCCTTGCCTTAGGCTTTTTGAGATAAAAATGTCATGGGTTTATGAACTGTGTAAAGGGCAGATCTTGATGTACATGTATAATGAAGCGGTCTTGTATTTTTTATGGTGCTTCTTCTTCCATTCTATCCACCCTCATTCCATCTTCCATACTTCAAGTGACCTTTATTTATTTATTCATTTATTTATTTATTTTTGTGGTTTTTTTTCCTCTTAGGTGGTGAAAATCATTGAATTTGACACAGAAAACTTCAGGATCAAAGCAGAAGGGTATATGTTCCTGTAATTAACTCATTCAGCCCGACGGCCGAATTTCCCAAATTTTGGAGGCGTCATCTAATGACTGTGCACCAGATGCAGGAGATGGATCGACCATGATAATTCAAGGGCAGTGCCAGATTAGCTTGGCGCCAACAGGCGCCAAGCTAATCTGGCACTACCCTTGAATTATCATGGTCGACGCATCTCCTGCTGCAGGGCGCCGGGGCTGAATGGGTTAAAACTGTCTTTGGCTAACCCATAAAACCCTGACGGCTAGGCTACAGCAGATTTGTGTATCGACCATGATAGTTCAAAGCTGGTGTCAGAATAGCTTGGCACCTGTAGGTGATCATGATCGATCCATCTCCAGAACTGTGATGCAAACCTCAAAGGATATATATATATCTAAAAAAAAAGAGATAATTTCATCCTTAGGATGCAATGAGTTAAATATTAACAATTTCAGCAGTGCAAGACATTGATTAACCCCTTGTACATGCCGGTACTGGTTAACCCTTTGACTCCCAGAACTAAACTAAATGACTTCCATTCTATAGAATGGTAGCCGTTTTGCTCTGTGAGTCAGACGGTGAGTCAAAGGGTTTATCCTCTTCATCCTGATACACTCTTGCAAGAAATAAATTTGACTGATAGTTCAAGGGTGGTGCCAGAATAGTTTGGCACCTGAGGTGCCACGCTATTCTGGCACCACCCTTGGACTAAAATGGTTGACCTATCTCCTGATCTGTAATGTAGCCCTCATAGGACAATGAGATCATTTTTACAAAATTGAGCCTCGGGATGTAGTGGGTTAACAAACATCAGTGCAGTTCACTATAGTGTGTTTTGTAGCTGCATGGATACTGGTATGCTAACCTCCTCTGACGTTTTATTTAATATTCTAGTTTCTAATAAATAAAACAAATTAGATGAGAATATTTCGTAACTTGGTAATATCAGTTCTTTCCTATTGTGTACACAGCTATGGTGAACCATTTGACACCGACAAACACCCACAAGTAAGTACAAACATTTCTAGTATTATAATTATGCACAAGGGGAGTTAAACATTTGGCTTCCATCTTTTTTAAGAAAGTATATTATGTACTGTGCTTGAAATTAAATTGTTTAGCTCTTAAACTCCCAGAACTAAATGGCTTCCATTCTATAGAATGGAAGTCATTTAGTTCTGGGAGTTTTAAGAGCTAACTCTCCTTGTGCATGCATCCACCTTTGCCAGTGGGGAAAGATATAAAAGGACAAACATGATGACCAGAAACAGGACAACAATGCTTGTAATATGCCAGACTAATGCGCAGTTTGGTATGCTGTTCATACTTTGACAATGCAAAATTGTCTTCAGGCAGTAAGTCTCTCTGATATTAAGGGTGACATACACAACAATGGGCAGATACATATCAACACTTGTTCAGGGGACCCCTGCCTATCTTAACTTTTTAAGTTATTTGAGTGTAAGAAATTTTGAATACACGACAAACAAATTTAGGCCCTCTGACATTTTGGCCCAGAGGCACCACAGCTGCAAATGGACCGACAGTGAAAATTCAAGGGTAGTGCCAAATTAGCTTGGCGCCTGATGGTGCTAAGCGAATCTGACACTACCCTTGAAGTATCATGGTTGATCGATCTCCTGCAGCTGGCACATAGTTATTAGTTGGCATATAGTTATTAACTCATTCGAGTTAAAGCCACATATCTGGAGGCAGCACGTCTGGAATGAGTTAAATGATAGGTCAGTGACATCTGCAAAATTTAGGACACCTGGCTTTGGGGTTAAATGGGTTATTTGTATCTGAAGTCTGCTGTAAACAGTTATTCTTCTGCAAAGCCCGATTATTTTTTCCTGGTGAGTGCATGTAAGCTTATTGACTAGACTTTGTCTGGTTTTATGTGTGTGTTGTCCTTGTGTGTGTGTTGCATAAAAGGTTCTGTCGTGTTCCAGGGCACAGAAGTGAAAGCAATCACATACTCCAACATGCAGATCCACGAAGACTCTGCAAAAAAGGACATTTTTGTCATCATTGACATCTAGTCATCATTTCTTCAACTCTTCTGTCCTTGTGAGCAAAAGATCCTCAGACCAATGATTGCTGCATGCGAGCCATCTTCAGAACCAGCTGTTGTGACCCCAGATATCTTCTGGTTAGCTGGACATAGCTGCTGGGTACAGCAGCAGCTGTTGTCAGCTCAAGGCCTAATAAAGTTTTGCTGACTGGTTATCATTTCACTGGTTCCTAGCAGCAGACACATGAAGATTTGTGGAGAAAAAGAACGTTTTTTCCTTTCGACAAAATGTCCATGGGTCAACAATGGCTTAAGTTGGCCGCGCACAGCTGTATGTGGCCCAACAATGGTCATCGCAAACTTGCACATTTTAAAAATTCAAAATTAATCCTGTCTTATTAAGAGCAAGAGCAGAAATTTGTAGGAGGATCAACAAACATTTTTGTAAAATGCAACAAGTTGTGTTTAGCATCACTGACCAGTCGGTGTCCTCTCGCTCCTGTTCTGCCTGTTTGTTATGTCACAGATGCAAACTTTCATCCATGGACAGCATGTTTTCTTATTCTTATTGGTTTCTGAAACAGCTGTCCTTGCAGTGAGTGGCAAAAAATAATTTTACTGAGATTTTCTGAGTGTAAGTCACTTGGAGAATAAAATTGTCATCCAGTGTTGTGTGCCTGACATACCGCATGGAGCCCTGAGCTTGAAATTTCCAAATTTGTCAGTTCTCTGAAAATGAAATTTTCTGTCAGGAGACTTATCGATCAATTAAATTCAAGGATGCTACTAGAATAGCTTGGCACCAAGCTATTCTGGCACCATTTTTAAACTATCATGGCCAATCAGTAACTTGTTGCATGTCAGAGCTGAATTTGCTGATTTTATTTTTGTTCAAATGTTGTGCTCAGGTTCAGTGCTATATGAGATGGGATGGAAAATAAGAAAAATGAAACATTAGTTTCTTAGGTCTTGATGCCTGCCTTCCCAAACAGAATTTGCAGACAAAAATGTTTTTTAAAACTCTATTTTATCAGTGATTTCTGATTTCAGTTGTGGCCACACACTAACTTTTTGTCCGAAAAACACAAGCAACAGAGGTATGGTAGGTAGGTCTAAAATGGGGAAGGGTGCAAATTTGTATGGTCGACATGTGGAGTAAATATTGAAAATGAGGCGTACATTACTCCAGTTTAAGATCCTCCCTCCCCCCATTGCCCCCCCCCCCCCACCCCCACCCTCCCCTCCGCCCCCTCTCAATTTGAATACAACCATAGACACGTGTCTCACCAAAATGTATTTATCTGGAAGGAGAAAAAATTTACAGGTATATGTGCTCTTTAATGATTCATGTGTGCCTTGTGTATGCCTTCATTTATGTGTATTTTTTAATATTAGTGCTCATGATGAAATAAAGACTGGCAGATTTTTACTGATGCTTGTTTTCCTTAGTTTGTCTCAAATTTCACGTAAAATTCAGGATGTAAAATGTTGAAAACCTGAACTTTGCCATGAAGCAGGTGTGTTTGTGTGCAAATAAATTGTTTTCATTCATATGTCACGCAAACAATCCCTTTAACGAAAACCGTACCATGTGACCTTACTACAAAAACCCTTGTAGCAACAAATGGCGGATTTATTGTAGCCCTCTTTGTGATGAGTCTTGGATGCCAGTTTTGTTCTATAAAAGATAATCAAGAAGTTTTAAAGTACTAAATTACTTTAGTGTTGTTAGAAACAATAGGCACACTACCGGAGTTGTGTGCAGCACGCATTTGCAGCTACAATGTGTAACAGACAACAAAAGAAATTCTTTGCGGAATTGAAAGCTTAATATGTGACTATTTTACTGAAGAATTTAAAATCTTTTGAGGCACACAGTCGCTCAACTCTTCCATTGCATAACTGACAATTTGTTGACAATGATGCTGGTCATGCAGACGGCAACATCATGAAAGATCTTATATTACGTCATAAGTCTTTTATGTATGTGTATATTCTTCTGACATCAGTCATGTCTTGTGTGATCCAGGTCAGAGGATTTCAGCTTGATTTCTTTTAGAAAAAAAAAATGCGCAGGAATGAAAACAAATACGTTTTTGGAAATTAAGGGTTTGCTGCATGGACCATTGTAGGCCTTTGGGAGGTCAAAGGAATCATTCAGGCCTTTGGGGTACAATGACTCCCTTGACCTCCTTCGGGTCTACAAGGTAGCCATGTAGCAAACCCCTTCTACCAATAACGTACAGTATGCATGCATGTGCTAATTGGGTGTGCATCTTTCGGTGTATGCGTGCAAGGCAGTTGCATAAAGCGTTAGTTGGCATACAGAAAACATACATGTATATTTCAATGATCGTAAGCATTGTAACATAATCTCGGTGCTGAATTCGTATTATTCCGAGGTGGCCCAAAGGGGTTGAACGATGCAAGGACCCTTTTTACACAAAATAATGATTATCTCCCTTGCACTAGCTTTCTGTGCCTTGTTCTTCAAGTAATGCGCACTTAATTCACAGATCCTTGAAATAATCAGGCCTTGTTTGTCATCATCATCAGCTCTAAGGAATTGTTCTGGCGCCGAAAATGCATTCTCCAGTCGAACTTCATCACATTTTGTGCATCAAGGGAGGGAATCAATTTGATCGTTTATAATGTATGGGACGACCATGATCAGGCAATAAAAACTAACAATCGCATACGCGCAAACATCATATCTACACATAATTGTTTAGTTAGAGAAACAGGTTTATCTATTCAGAGAAGAAAAAGTACTTTTGTAACATATTGAAATGACCTTTGCAGTTAAATTTCCAAGTTTATTTCCTAATAATACTTAAAAAGTGATTAAATTGAGAGTTATCTAACTTGTGTCCTAATTTAGGTTTGTCATGTGATTGTCCATCCAGGTGAAAAGGCCCACACCCGTAATGGTAAGCTGTTTGAGTATAATTTTTTCGCTTCTTTCACTTTATTTGTGTAACCAACTTTTTTCCTCATATAATCCACTAGAGCACGTTCCATTTCGTCTCACTCTTCTAGTTATATTCGTCGTAGACTTGAACTTCGAAGCTACCGACGCTGTGTTTGTTTTCGTTTTGTCAAGTTTTATAACTGATCAAGTCCGGACGAAAATTTCTATACAGGTCCGCAAAATGTGCCTTCCATAACGTAATGTCTCTTTATTTCCACCAATATGATTGACACAAAAAGCTCTCAATCAACATTTTAAACTCTGGCATACCATTTCGTCGAAATTGCACTAGTTTGCACTGAGAGCTCAGTAGCAGACGACGCGAGAGAGTGCTTTACAAGTGATGCACGTACGTACGTTTTGCTGTTTGAGGGGAGGGGAGGGGGGACTTGTTGGCGCTTTACATCGACGGCTACCGGTTGCATAGAGACGGTTTGTGAATCAGTTATCGTTGTTCAAATCCATCTTGATTCAATTCGTGTTCGGTTGATATTAACCCTTTTAGCTCCAATGTCCCATTTCTCAAATTTGGAGGTGTTGCCTAATGACTCTGTACAAGGTGCATGAGATAGATTGACCATGATCTTGATAATTCAAGGGGAGTGCCAGATTAGATTTTTGCGCCTTCAGACGCCAAGCTAATCTGGCACTACCCTTAAATTATCATGGTCAATCAATCTCCTGCTCAGGGCTAAATGGGATAATTGGTGAACATGAACTAAAGGGTATAGACCTCATCTGCAGTTCCTTCTCAAATTGTAACAAGAACGTTATAGATTATTGAACATGGAGTCATTTCCTGTGTATGATATTTGTGTAATTGTGATGCCTATTATTTGAAATTCATGATATCATTACAGTTGACATTAAATCATGACAATAAAATAAACCATAATTTTAATTTTAACATCTTTGACATCACAGCAGTGTTCATGAGCAAACAAAGTGAATGAGCATGAATTTTCTAAATGTTTTGAATACTTATGATTTAAGCACCAAGCTAATCTTGCACTACCCTTTACTCATTATCATGGGCGATCCATCTCCTGCAACTGGTACATAGTCGTTAGGTAACACCTCCAAAATTTGGGAAATGTTGCCCTGGGGTTAAATGGGTTAATGTTGTAACATCTGCTCTTGCTGTGAAGGATCCTTATTATTCTCTCCTGTGTACAGATTCCTGATGTTCACTATGCTGGCATTCATTTTATTTTACCACCATCCAATCCAGTACATTATGCAACATCACTTGCAAACCAAGCACTGTAAGCAAAAGGTCCTTGTGCTGACATCAGCAACAGCTGTCATACACACAGTCAAGTCTGACCAAAATCAGCCCAATAACCTTTTGCGTACTGGGAGATACACACTCGCATGTGTGCACACACACACACACATACACACACACACAAACACAAACACACTTGTTTTGTCACTTTCTTTTCTGGTTAAAAAAAATAGCATCAAGCGTGTTAAGTTTCTTAACAATTTGGCTGTCAGTAATGGATTTTGTTGTGATGATTCCTGCAGGAATCATTGCGACAAATAACCGCTAGAGTTGCACTGTATTGCCAGTATGCGGTAAAATAAACAAACAGTACAGCATTGTACTGGTATGGCATCCCAGTATGGGTGCCATGTACTGCACCCTGGGCTATTATTAGCAGTTGATCAAAATAGAAAGTAAAAAGAAAGTAGAGGATCGAGGGCCAGAGGTGACTTTGGTGTGCTTTTTGTTCAACTTAGTATATCACATTTCCAAATTGTTTGATACGTACAAATTGCGATGAATAGATCAACCACCGAAGGTCACAGTTGGCAACTGATTGTGTGTGTGCGTGTGTGCATAATTATGGGAGGGCAAAAAGAGGGATGAAACTTCTGAAAAATTAGGCATAATATTGCCCATCTTACTTCTGTCCTGTTAACTCTTAGAACAACATCGTTTTCAGAATAACCCAAAAGTGAAAGAATAGTTTACAGGAGTTAGTATTGAGTACATTTAACCCTTTGTGTGTCCGTAGTGATTTTTGTTGCGATGATTCCTGTAGGAATCATCGCGACAAAAACTGCTACAGACACACAAATTGTTAAATTTTTGGGCAGAAGAAATGCAACTCGAGAAATAGTTGAGCACAACTGATTTGTTTATGTCATGCTTCCATTTACACCAGGTGCATACTACCTATGACACCGGCCAATAGACTATGTTCACAAACATGTTCGATGAGTTCATTTTTGCGGAGGAAAGTTTGAGATTGAGTTCATGATGTTTCTGATGCAGCAGCAACCAATGATTTATTTGCTTCAAAAATGAGAGAGAGTGAGAGCGACTAGAGAGAGAGAGAGGGAGAGAGAGTCTCTGTGTGATCACTCATGTGTGTGGTTAAGTGGTATGAAACAGTGATCATTCATGTATTTGCAGTTGGCTGTACTACGTAAAAATATTAAAATACCGGTCTGGATTTTCGTACCAGTATGCAACTCTAGAAACCACTACTGACAGCTAATGGGTTAAAATAAAAAAAAACCAGCAACATCAATAATCATAACTATCTACTATGTATTATTACTTTTGCTGAATTACATATACACGAAGCTTCAAACATCTGTTACAACTTTCAATGTGCCTCTTAGAGCAAAGTCAGGAACTCAGTATGTGTGTGTGGGAATTAAAGGCTGGTAGAGAGAAATGTATACTATGTATTCTTGTCCCTTTGGTTGTCTAGGTGATTTCTGCAGGAATCACCTTGACAAAAAGCACTACTGGGGCGCTACTTTGGGGCGATCTGTGGCGCAGTGGTAAAGGCACCTGCCACCAATGCTAAATGTGCGAGGTTAAATAATGGGCTCTGGCGTCAGACTTTTCTCCTCTAGTACTTGTCACCATTAATTCAGGCAGACCGTCGGGGGTTCTTTCTCGGGTACTCCAGCTCTTCCTCCACCTCCAATTTAGTACCGGTTCTAGGCCACTTTATAAATATAAAAAAATACTGACAGCCAAAATATTTACTGGCTTGTTAACTGGTTTTCAGTACCAGTGGCTGCTGCACTTGGGGGCTAGCAATCTGATTTTAATGGGAAAGGGTTGAACACTAAGGAATTTCAGCAGTCAACTAAGTGTATTATGTTATAAGAAAGCCGGTGTCAAAATGTGTCACATGCTTCACTGACAACTCTTTCTTATCAGCTTGTTTTCTCACGGTCATATAGTATATTACATGAGAAGGCTACAGCTCTCTCTCTCTCTCTCTCTCTCTCTCTCTCTCTCTCTCTCTCTCTCTCTCTCATGTTGTCAAAACATAATATATTTTAATTTCTTTTTATGCAACTATTATTTTTTATCATACCATTTACGCTCACGTCCCGTTTCTGGGGGTGCTTCGATTTCTTCCGTATAGACCTGGTCAGGGGATGCAGTGCCGGTGCACAGTTTATTCAAACGATGTACTTAGCATGTCATTCGAGTGAAAGTATACTTGCGTGCCCCCCGGGTGGGAGTTTCTGGGGAGAGCTCCCGCAAACGGATATTATGACACGTGCTAAAATCTTCGTATGGGTACCTGTGTGTTTTGTTAAATAATTGTTGCTGTTTGTAGTGTTGTTGTAATTCGCATTACTTTCGATGTTGTTTGTGAGTGTAAAGTAGCTTTGCCTGTTATTATATGTCAGTAGATGTAGCAAGGACAGATTGGAAGAAAGGCCTGTGCGCCTAATATCTCAATCCTTGATAAATAAAGTTTCAGTCAGTCAGTCTCTCTCTCTCTTTTTTTTCTTTTCTTTTTTTCTTCCTTACCATGCTCCCCCTCCCCCAACACACCTGTAGGCGTTGGTCCTATACATGTATTAATGTAATGTAATTGTTGTGTTGTAGATGTAGCAACGGCAGATTTGAAAAATGGCATTGCCTCTGGCATTGTTAATATCTTTACCGTTGTAAAATAAAGATTCATTGATTCTCTCTCTCTCTCTCTCTCTCTCTCTGTCTGCCCTGGGGGACATGGGTGGGGTTAACTACTTTTTAGTTCCCAGGGTCACCCTGGTGAGCCCCACAGAGTGGGTTTCCCCCTCTATTCTGGGCATGTGTTTCTGTCTATCATTGGTCCATAAACCTGTAATTTCCTTTTTTAAACTCTCCCTACTGTCTGCGCTGCTTGCAGCTCTTGATATTGGATGTGTGTTGCTAAATGGTCTTACGTTTATTTAGTGTATTAGACCGGCTGGCGACATACATTCAATATTCTGTTTAGTTTTTTTTTTGTTGGCACAAGCAGTGCAGGCACGTCTTCAAAACGTCTTGTTGCTGTAGGGATGTTAAACAATGTACAACCATCACTCAACACACACACACACACACACACACACACACACACACACACACACACACACACACACACACACACACACACACACACACACACACACAAATCTGTGGTGCACTATACCAGTATAGCAACAGCTATTGTGTTTCATCCTGATACACCCACTGCTTGAAATACATTTTGACTGATAGTTTAAAGGTGGTGCCAGAAAAGCTTGGCGCCTCAGGTGCCAAGCTATTCTGGCACCACCTTTGAATTAAATCGGTTGATCTGTCTTCTAATCTGTAATGTGGACATCATATAACAATAAGCAGATTTTACAAAACTCAGCCTCAATATGTAACAGATCAATAAAATTATGTCTGACTCCTTTATGTAAACTTTTGTAATGCGTTTATAGTTTAGATTATTAAGTTTCAAGTTTGAAGAGTTGTTCTTTTCTTTTGGTCTAAAACCACCAAGATGTGAAGAGACCTGAAATAAAATTCTTTCATTCATTCATACCCTGGTGCACATGTATTATGATATTTTGTATCGAGGAGCAGTTTTGGTGAACCTCTTGTCTCTCACACTACCTCATTTGTGTCAACTGACAAGCCTTCACAAATGAAGATTATTTTACCAAATGTTATATGTATGTTGTTTCAATAACTGGTCCACACACCCTTAAAAACACAGCCACCAAATTTGAAACAAGGAAGGAAGACAGAAACAGCGATGTTTTATTAAGAACTGAACACTATTTCCATTATTATTGCTGTCTGAAACACAATACACAATTGTTACAGCATAAGCTTGAAGTGGCTTGCAACTTGCATTTTAACCCCCTTATTAATGCAGCCACCGGTACTGTTTACAGTCCCAGTGGCTGCGTGCACAAGGGGGTTAACGGTGTCGCGACTTTGCGTGAGCAAGTGCAGCCCGGAAAGCTTTCAGATGTGTGTAACGGGACCTTGTTTCCTCAGCTGATGTCCCTTTCCGACGCTTTCAGAGACGCATTGACAACTTGTGTGCGAGGTGTGGGAAGTACTGAGATGGACCATGCTGGCTTAAGGATCGTGCCGCATGCATTGGAAATGGTCGTATCAGGATGGTTCAAGGTTAGCCCTGACGAGCTTGGCGCCTTGAAGGCGCCAAGCTGGTCAGGCACTAACCTTGACCTATGGTGGTCTGTTTTCAAAACAACCGTCTGCACTAGCCTTGTACTGTGTTGGCTCAGTTCTAAAGGCACCAAGCTCATCAGGCTTTTGAACTGTCGTGCAGGGGCGGATCTGGCGGGGGTGGGTGATTATAGGGGTTCTGAGACCCTCCCCCCCCCCCCCCTTGTGTGCCTTGTCTTCTCAGGCTGAAGGACCCCCACAGAAAGGTTGAGCCCCTCCCCCTTTTGGGAAGTTACTGATCATGGACCAAGCTCAGTAGACACAACCCTTCAACTGTCGTGGTTTTTTATGTATATATTTTTTTATGCCGTAACTGAGTAGGCTTAGTGCTCAACCGGTACCCTTGAGCCATCCTGGTCCTTTGGTAGTTTGAGACTTGTGCGCAGGACATCCACAACTCATGTGGAATTGAAAGGGGTAGGCGTGACAATGTGGGACTAGGGAAGTGAAATTGTGAATGGACTGAAATCTCGGTCACTAGTTGTGGCGTAGGAGTAGTAGGAAGGTTCTCAGAGAAGGTGGGGCACGCTGTCTAAAATATGGAATGAGGGGAGGGCTGGTGGATGGTGGTGCTAACCCTCCCCAAGCGGCCACTGCTGCGGTATACGGTGCGGGTGGCCGCATGCACAAGGGGGTTAACCCTTTTAACCCCGGATCCCTACAGCAGGAGATGGCTTGACCATGATAATTCAAGGGTAGTGCACTACCCTTGAATTATCATGGTCAATCCATCTCCGGCAACTGGTACATAGTCGTTAAGGCAACACCTCCAAACTTTGAGAAATGGGACCTTGGGGGTAAAAGGGTTAAGGAGGAGAGGAATCTGTACCTTCTCTACATGGACTTGTTCGGTGTCCAGAAAAATTGAACACAAACAGCTGCAAGAGGTATAGATCCTCATGACCCCCCGGCAGTTGTTAGATCCTCATGACCCCCGGCAGTTGTTAGATCCTCATGACCCCCGGCAGTTGTTAGATCCTCATGACCCCCGGCAGTTGTTAGATCCTCATGACCCCCCGGCAGTTGTTAGATCCTCATGACCCCCCGGCAGTTGTTAGATCCTCATGACCCCCCGGCAGTTGTTAGATCCTCATGACCCCCGGCAGTTGTTAGATCCTCATGACCCCCGGCAGTTGTTAGATCCTCATGACCCCCCGGCAGTTGTTAGATCCTCATGACCCCCGGCAGTTGTTAGATCCTCATGACCCCCCGGCAGTTGTTAGATCCTCATGACCCCCCGGCAGTTGTTAGATCCTCATGACCCCCGGCAGTTGTTAGATCCTCATGACCCCCGGCAGTTGTTAGATCCTCATGACCCCCCGGCAGTTGTTAGATCCTCATGACCCCCGGCAGTTGTTAGATCCTCATGACCCCCCGGCAGTTGTTAGATCCTCATGACCCCCGGCAGTTGTTAGATCCTCATGACCCCCCGGCAGTTGTTAGATCCTCATGACCCCCCGGCAGTTGTTAGATCCTCATGACCCCCCGGCAGTTGTTAGATCCTCATGACCCCCGGCAGTTGCTCATGAGGAACTATGTCTCTTGCTGACACCACTTTGAATCCGGCATGTTCCTCCGACAGTTGGGGTTTTTAGGTGTTGATTTAACAAAGATTGCAGTGGAAACACGGTCTGCATCAACTGACACTGAATGGGTTAGGTCACAAACAATGACAAAGGGATTGTTGCCTATATCTAAATAATTAGTTTATTCTTGTCAAAAGGATGTAATTGCGCAAACGGTCAAGCAATACCAACAACAAACTCCAAAAACTTTCAGTACGAGGTAGGGCCCAAACAGACTCGGGTCCTACTTTGCCGAAAGAGGACTGGCATGGCATCACGCCATTTCGGTTCCTCCTACTCGGAATCGTACGGTAGTGACTGCACGGCCATATATCGGTTTCTATTGTACTGAGTCTGGCACCGAGATGACAATGAGCCAAGGGACGTAAGATGCAGCTGTGAAGCATTCTTTTCCGTTGTATTTCCTCCCTACCCTCCTCCCCCCCCCCTCCCCCCACAGCCCACCCCTTCCTGCTCGGCGTTAAATCCAAATAACTCTCTCTCTCTCTCTCTCTCTCTCTCTCTCTCTCTCTCTCTCTCTCTCTCTCTCTCTCTCTCTCTCTCTCTCTCTCTCTCTCTCTCTCTCTCTCTCTCTTCAGTAAAGCAATTGCTCACGTCCACTGATGGTGATTTGCAGCATAACACGATGCCATTCTAGTTCAATATACAGTCAATCCTGCTACAGAGGTCATATTTATATAGTGATCATCTTTTCTACAGCATCGACCCAAGAAGTATACCTCCACCCCCTTCCCCTTCACTTCTACTATATGAATACCCTTTATAAACGGTAACCGGCTGCCTGCAATGGCCACTTCTGTCCTGTCCATTTGGTGAATTATATTATGGGCAGGTTTTACCGTATCCCGCAAAGCAGCTGATGTCAGCTTTTGTGTCGTACTAATCATTGTGCTGCGCTTTCGGATCTTGCCGCAAGACCATGTATACGGAAACACTGATAAAGGCCTCCAGATATCATGCATAGATAGCTAGCTATCCGTCTGCACCATCTCCCTTAAGGACTTTGTTCATTGTCTCAATAACTTTGCTTCCCCTCACACTCTCTAATATCCCTTGCCCCCCCCCCCCCCCCCCCCCCCCACCAACCACCATCTTCAGCCGGTGCGAAATACAAGTGACCGTAGTACCATCATTTCGTTTTTCTGCCCCCTGTGGTCACAACCCATCCATTCATCCATTACGTTTGCCTCCCGGCACTCACATGACTTGTCAGCAAAGATGGGTAGCAAAGTTCAGTTTAACTCATTCGAGACGTGCCGCCTCCGCGCGGCTTATGCCGCGTATCAGGAGGCGGCACGCCTCGAATGAGTTAATACTGAAAACTCGCTCTGTTGGCGAAGGTCAGCACTCGAAACATTTCCGGAACGTTTGGGTGAGAAGCGCTTCCGGTTATAAGTTTGTCGTTATCATTGTCGGAGTTCCGCTAAAGAAAATAAGACCAGACAGTCCGCGATTACCCCGGTTAAAATGGAACTTATCACCAGAAAAATTGAATTGACGTCATCAGCGATGCAGTGTGCGTCATTTTTTCGGCGAATAGTAGCCTGATTTCGTCATCTGACAACAGTTAATTTCTAGTTCCAATGTCGCTGCAGAGTGCGGGCGATTACATGCAGAATCTTGTCAGTATTTCGTTAAGCACCAGGTTTGCGGGCCGACATCGGCAGCTGTTGGCCCGCGCACATCAGTGCGCGGGCCAACTGCTGCCGAAGTCGGCCTGAGTCTGATATCCAGCAACAGAATAAACTCTTACATCCAAATGCTTGACATTAATGTGTACACATGATCCAGTCAGTTTAAAATAAATGTATAACTGTATTACATTTGACATACGGCTGTACCTCTTACACAATACCTTTATCACTGCAGCTCCATGTGTGTCTTTTAAGAGAAGAATGGTGTTAATTCACGGGTCGGTGCCGGGATAATCAATACTTGTGACACATGCGCCATGGTCAATACATTCCTAATATCACGGTTGATCTGTCCCCCGCGACGCTGACATAGTGACAATGTTTAGCTGACTGTAATTTTTAATCTAAATTTGGCCACTTAGCTCTTGGAGTGAAAGGGATTTCGCTAATTGCTAGGCGCGTGATGTTGAATACAAACTAGAGGCGCCCGCGTATAACACGTTGATGTAATCCCGCCGCAAACTATTTGCCCAATGGAAGGATGTTGGATGAATGGGGGGGGGGGGGGGGTGGTTATACTTTTAGAGCTTAATGTTTTTTGTCCACCACGAAAGTGATTTTAAAGATGGGGCACCGAATAGGGTCTGAACAAATTTTGACACCAACTGGATTCGAACCCTCAACCTTTCGGACAAGAGTCGAACGCTCTACCGAGGAGCCAGCCAGCTCCCGAAGGTGGACTGGACTGGATGGACTGATTGATTGACTGATTGATTGATTGATTGATTGATTGATTGATTGATTGATTGACCTTTACAAGTCAGGTATAGGTAAATGATGTAATGTTATGATTTGTCCGACTGATTGATTGATCGATCGATCGACTGATCAATTGACCCTTATAAGCCAGGTACAGATAAATGGCGTGTGAAGGTGTTTGCGTTACGTATCCGAGGAATCGTAAATGATTATTACAGCGACGTACTATTGACAAGCGCCTTTAAAGCATTGATTGAGTCATAAGATACCTCGTCCCAAAGTTGGGAGTTTCCCTCTAAAGATTACATTAATAATAATAATAATAATAATAATAATAATAATTACGGTATTTATAATGCGCTTATCTTATAATAATTATAACTCTAAGCGCGCACTCACAACTCGCGCACGCATGCGCACGCTTTAGACATTACGTTTCAGGACGCAGATCGACCATGATAGTTCAAGGGTGGTGCAGGAATAGCTTGGCGCCTTTAGGCGCCAAGCTATTCCTGCACCACCCTTGAACTATCATGGTCGATCCGTATATACTGTCGTAGTGTGTCAGGGTTTAATGGATTAATACAAGCCAAGGATGGAGTGCGATATGCCTCTTCATTTTCAGGATAAACTGCCGACAGCCATTACGTATGTTTTTGGGGAGGAGAGGGGGGTGGGGCGTGGGGCATGTCATTATTAATAATACATTTATTATTATTTATGATTATTATCATCATCATCATCACCAACATCATCATTATCATCAAGACAGGTATTACCCCAGAAGGGATATTCTTATGCTTGCTGACATCTGTAAGGATTTTAACTAGATCGGTATTTCTCAAGGGCCTCTGCAGGCGCGAAACTAAGTCATAGGCGCAACCCTTGAGAAATTACTACAGTCCGCTCTCCGGGAGTCAGGATTATCAGACACAGTCCTTGAGATAACACCGTCGATATCGTCGTCTTCTGCAGTTGGCGGTGGAGGCGAAAGGTAGGGTTGAGGGTTCACACATGACGAATTTGTCGATTACACAGAATCTGTTATACAGCCTGCTCAGTTATCAGCGCGTAAAGGCCCACTACCGCGATAACTGTTCAAAGATACACTTCTGTAACAGATGGTTACGAAACGCTACGTTCAGGTCTACCGATGGTTCATTTAGACACAGGACAATCCAGTTCAGCACACGTCTTTATATCAAGTAATCTGACAATGACTCCACTCCGTTCTATAAAATACAACGCTATCAGTGCGAGAAACAGCTAGAAATAGACATACACGATAACGGCAGCGCAGAATAGCATGATAAGTGCGATTACGCGTATGCTTTTGCTGCGTGTCGAAACTGCTGTTAAAGTTCTTTAGGTGTGTCGACAAGGCATAGAAAACACAATTGGTTCTGAAATGCGTCTTCAGATTTATACGTAATGGTACTTTAATTTATTGCTGTGCTACCGTATGTTACAACTTTTGTGTGCTCTGTAAACAAGACCAAGATCATACAGGCATTTTGAACAACGAATGGCATACATCAACATAGCAGTAGCGGTCGTAGCATTAACAACCCTTTGACTGTCGAAAAAAAAAGTGAATATGATCTTCCTGCAAGCGGCATAGATCCTCATGAGCCCCCGCGACTGCGGGGGATCATGAGGATCTATGTCTCGTGCTGAGACCAATTTATATCCATGTCTCGTGGACGGTGTCGTATACGTACAGTGTACGTACAATAGAAGGGAAGGGATTAACACGTAGTAGCAATAGTAGTCGCTGTTACGCCCCCAAGCAGTGGACCGCCCCAGCCCGTGCACAAAAGGTCTTCCGGTCTCGAATTCATCACGTGACCAGTGGAAATACGCGAAAAATATTTTTAAAGCATGTGCAGATTTTACCCTTTTAAAGATCAGTTTGTCTGAAATAAGCAGAAAAGTACCCACATAATGTTTTGTCGTCATAAAGTCAGTCATATTGGACTTACAGAATGTGCGCCTTTTGCGGATTTTTCACTGCTTACCGCTAAATTGAGTCAGCTTTCTGTTAAAACGTCATTTAATTTTCAAGATCTAGATCAAGATCAGTACAAGTCAATTTGTAAATGGCGCCGTCCCAAATGATCAACCAAGGGGCATGCCTCCATTATAAGACTACTCGAGACCGGAACGGGCCTTGTGCACAGCTTGGGGTGTAACAATCGCGATACTAATGTTGGAGAGAATTTGTCGGGAGCTTACTGTAGAAATAGCTACGTGCGCAGATAATTGAGACATTCTCAAGACACACTGATCCCCACCAGCATGAATCTTTGCCTCTAACAGTAACAGTAGGGCGGTGTCGCGTCACCAGAAGAATGTAGCTGTAAATGAGGCATTGCAACAAACCTACATCCTCACGAACTTAGATCTATGTCTCTAGGAGCAGGATGGCGTTCGACGTCAAACGGTATGCGTCGTGCGCAAATTTTTTGTTCGAGCATATGGTGTGAATGCGACGCAGCAACTGAAAAAAAAAAAACCCAGATTCTCACGAGCATAGAAATATGCCGACCAGTAGCAGTAGGTCATAAATGGTATGCCCGAACTCGTTCAAGGTGCCCCGCGTCAATAGCTGCGGAAGTGTCGTATATCGTTGCCGACGGCAACGCTATACGACACTTCCGCAGCTATTGATGCCAGGCGACCATGAAAACTTGAAAAAAAATGCTGTAGAGTGTAGAGTTAATTATCGTTTGCTAAGAGGTCCTCGGTTAATAAAAAAAGAAAAAAAAAAGAAGACATTTTACGAGCATATGGTATGGGTCGACTATGTTTGGTTTCAATACAAAACTACTTTTTCTCAGACTTTTTCTAGCTTATGGGAGAGGGCATTACCGGAAAGCGAAAGGTTTTCGGGCTGACGTCAGCCTTTGTTGGTCCGCGCACACGTGCGCGGACCAACAATGGCTGATGTCGGCCCGAGGACCCTTTGCTCACGAGAGAGGGGGGGGGGGGGAGGGTCGTAAGGAGGGGCATTTGAGAGAGGAAAAGGTCGGTCGCGGTGCATTGATCACTTTGTTTGGCCAATCTGGGATCCCCGGCGCTAATATTGAGGATTTTGATCTGTCACGACGTTTGACACTTGAGAGTTTCCTTACTTATTGTAAGCGGCGAAGGGCGGTGCTTGTCTTGATCTGTCACCGACGTCCGAAAGTTACCGTGTTTGTGAGCGTGTGTGTGTGTGTGTGCATGCGCCTGACTTGTTATGTGGAGCCTTCCAAAATAGTAAATAAAAAAAATAAATAATCAAACACCTAAAGTACAGGTGATGAAGAGGGGGAGGGGGGGGGGGGAGGCGAAGGCAAGCGACACCCCAGAAAAATAAAAATGTATGGCATCGAAATGTTTTGGTTTTTTTTGGAAACAAAATTTCTCCAAAGAAGGATTTTTATAAAAATCTTGTGATTTTTTTCATCAAGAAATGTTTTTCTCCAAAAATATTTTAATCCCTCCCCCCCCCCCCCCTCCCCAAGAAAAAAAATTTGTCCAGAGAAACGTGTTTTTGTTGTTATTGTTTGTATGTTTGTTTTTTTTTTTTTTTTTTTTTTTTTTTTTTTTTGGGGGGGGGGGGGGGGGGTGGCGGGAGTGGAGATACTTTGCCCCCTTCCCCACTCCTTACAGTATTGTTAGCCCTTACCCCCCCCCCTTCCCCCCTCCCAGCTGTTCCTACACCACTGCTTATGTATTGTTGAGTTTGAGAGATTAAAGAAAGTCTTAAATTCAACATTGATTGCCTGTAGCACAGATTGTTGAAAATAGACTTGTGCCAGATTTATATCGCGTGTCTCCCAGAGATCAACCGACTATGCAAAGCTTGCGTCTTTGCACGATGACACTGCATATATGATAACATTTGTCAAAACTTGTCCTCCCACCCCTACCATGATCTCTCTCTCTCTCTCTCTCTCTCTCTCTCTCTCTCTCTCTCTCTCTCTCTCTCTCTCTCTCTCTCTCTCTCTCTCTCCTCCCTCCCTCCCTCCCCCCCCCCCCCCACGCTTTAGGCCCAAGATCAGAATGGCCAAATTTGTCTTGGTCCTAAGACGACAGTATTACCCATCAGGAGACAGATCGACCATGATAGTTCAAGGGTGGTGCCAGAATAGCTTGGCGCCTGAAGGCACCAAGCTATTCTGGCACCACCCTTGAACTGTCATGGTCGATGTCGGTATCTCCCAGTTGTAGTAGAGTGTCAGAGCTCAGAAGGCAGAAGGTTAACAAAGACTGATTTATGAGGAGGGGCGGGGGGTGCAAAAGAGGGGACACGGTGTGTTGGCATACTCAAGCACTTGTCTAAGATCTACGCTCGCTTCGATAGATCATCATAGGCTGTGCTGTGCTGTGCGCGCCGGTCGTGCGAGGTGGATCGAGCATGATATCCCATGGGTAGTGGCTGATTTACTTGGCTCTTGGAATACAGATCGATCTCTTTAAACAACAACAAAAAGTTATGATCGCTTCGATGGCGCCACACACTCGTAGGTTGTTCTTTGCGTACAAGTCGTGGAAGACGCGTATATCATGATAGTTCATGGGTAGTGGCTGGTTAACTTGGCGCCTGGAATATTAGTCGGTTTGCGGATTTTAAAAAGTTATATTGCAGTGATGCTTGTAGGTTGTGCTGTGCGCTCACGTCGTGAGAGGTGACAGGTCATACGGAACCGTAGTGAGCAAACTGTACTCGGGAAGACGTGCAGTTTAACATGCCCGCAGCCCCTGCGTCGTCACGGTCCAGGTCAGGCCGACTTCGGCCCGAAACTTTTTTGCTTATTGAGAAAAAAGTGTGATAGTTTAGGGTACAGTGACTGATTGTGGTTGCTGGCGGTCACAGTGCAATTCAGTTAAAATTTTGCTTTTCACATAAACGGACTGGCT
>BTPG01000115.1:27263-50000 GCA_036245525.1 Semisulcospira habei | reverse complement strand
TGGAAATTTAAATCTAGGTCCCCCAAGGGAGGTCCAGATATTTAGCCGGTGTGGACAGCTGTTTCGGTCTTGGCGACCTCTTCGGCACACCATCGACGGTACTGGAGGAGGCAGGAATTTCTGCCTACCTGCAATGACAACCACATTTTACTGTGGTGTCTGCAGGGGCATACATTCCATGCCACCACCTAGAGCTAAATTTCCATGCACCCTAAAAGAGAACCTACCAAAAGGGGGGAAGGGGTTGCAGTCGATATTGTAGTAGTAAATGAAAAGAAAAGGGGAGACTGCCAGTGCTAATATTTTAGGAAGGTTACAAAGTAAAGTAGATATAGCACTGTCAGGGGAGAGAAGTGTGCATGATCGACCAGTGATCGGGGGGGTCTTCCATATGCATTGCTTTCAGTCCCTTTTTTAGCGCCCCCTCTCTTTCCTATCTTTTTTTTTTTTTGTGCTTTGGCCACAGTAGATCTATGATCACTGGTCGATCATGCACACTTCCCTGACAGTGCTATATCTACTTTACTTTGTAGCCTGGTTTTATATGGATCGATCCTTGGTTTTGGGACTATGAAAAGCTTTCTGATTTTTCCAAGCTTGGACTCAGATTTATGGAACAAAGTGGATATGTACTCAGGTGTTTCCCTCTTTCACACTTTGAACATAAAGATTGCTTTGTTATATTTGAAATGATCTTGAAGAGGCAGGATACCTGCTTTTGTGAGCTTTTGTTAGCTATTCTTCTGTGGTTAGGTGTGGATCAGGGCAGATTATTTTGGCCGCCCGTCTGTGTAGGGAATTAAGTCTCTTTACATGGACCTCACTACATCCATCCCATACCGTTGACGCGTAATCGACTTGAGAACTTATGTGAGCGTTATAAAATAATTTTCGGGTATCTGAATCAGTATAATATTTCAGTTTTGATAACATAAAGAGATTTATTTGCTACTATTTTGCATAAGGCGTCTGTATGAGCTTGCTACTTTAGCTCACTGTCGATTGTAATCCCTAGGAAGCGATTTTCGTTTATGAATAAATAAGAAGGAGTGTATAAATAATACCACTACCACTTGGGTAGTGTCAAGTTCATCGAAATTTTTCTTCATCCAAAATAAACGTAATGGGATTATTATATTTTATTAAAAATAGTATTTTGCATTCTGAATAAAGATACGTTGTCAATGAACAGTGGACGAAGACATTGTATGTACACACGAAAGAGATACTGACGAGCAAAAGAAAGGCGACCTCATAATTGGAATGTTTCCAATGATGTCGCATTTCCATTGCTGGCCGAATCATACATAGTAAAGTAAATATTGCTAGAAGATAAAAAGATAGAACATTTTACAATTAGGATTACATACCAATAATAAAGGGTCACCATCTGCAGGAAGTTTGTCAGCCAGGTAGGCTAGATCCTCGGTCCGGCCGCGAATCGCTGCGTAGTCAAAGTAGTCATAGCCTGCAGAGAAAACAAATACGAATGAATGTAATTGTTAACCCATTCATCCCTGACGCACTACAGCAGGAGATGGGTCGACCACGATAATTCAAGGGTAGTGCCAGATTAGCTTGGCGCCTGTCGGCGCCTAGCTAATCTGGCACTGCCCTTGACTTATCATGGTCGATCCATCTCCTGCAACTGGTGCATAGTCATTAAATGACGCCTCCAAAATTTGGGAAATACGGCCGTCGGGCTGAATGAGTTAAACGGATCTACACGTCTCAACAGCTGTAAGAAAATACCCAAGAAAGAAAGAACATACGCCCAGAAAAGGCAAGTACTGCACAGTTTATTTAATAAACTGTGTTATGCTTGTCCTTTCGTAAGCGTTTGTAATTTGATAAACTGTGTTGTACTGTCCTTCCTCAGTCAGTTTTCTTTTGTTCTATTAATTTGACTGATAGTTCAAGGGTGATGCCAGAATAGCTTGGCGCCTGAGGCGCCAAGCTATTCTGACACTACCCTTGAACTAAAATGGTTGAGCTATCTCCTAATCTGTAATAAAGCCTTCATATAACATAGAAGCAAATTTAACCCCCCCCCCCCAAATCAGCCTCAGGATGTAATGGGTTAAGGTAACGGTGCAATGGTGCAATACACACACACCCGCACACTTTACAGGCGTTCGATTAAGCAACGATTATCCCAAGACTTTTCTCATTGTCACGTTGTTAAGTTCGAAGCTGTTTTAAGTGCACGTCAAACACTCACCACTGATTTTGTCGGCCATATCCGGGTGGATGACGTGTGACAGGGCAGCGGCCGCTACTCTGCTGGGCTGGAAGTAACGTACCTCGCCTGATGTCAAGATCATCATGAGCACCTGTACACAAAATACACAATCCGTTTTAGACGACAGACAACGCATGTTCGCTAAGACAATACCCTATTCCAATCCTAATCCAGCGAAGAGTGACACCAGTTTTAATGTTATTTAATATTCACTCGTTCAATTTGTATTCACTCATATTCATCCGCTATACACCCGTTTAGACAATACTCCTCGCTCCAAGCAATACACGCATCACATTCGACTATCACATTGAATCCAAGACAGCAAGAGGCATAGATCCTCATGAGCGCCCGCAAATGCGGGGGCTCATGAGAATCTATCCCTCTTGGATATGTCGTTGTAGCCCTTACCTTGATGACTTTGTGTAGGACGGAGTCTTGCTCCTGTATTGGCAGACTGGCCACGTAGCGACCCACCCACCAGACCGGTGTATACAGGGGATAACAAGCAGACCCCTCCTGAAACACCAATATATATATATATAAAACCTTGACATCATGTACAGAATGTGATTCAGTTATTTAGTTCTAGAATAATTTGGCAATTTTAGCGCTGTGTTCAAGGGTGATGCCAGAATAGCTTGGCAACTTTGAACTCTGTTTAAGGGTGGTGCGAGAAATCGAGTACGAGTAGATTGTCTACTTTAGAACTCTTGTTAAGCTACTTAGAACTCGGTTCAAGGATAGTTCTATAATAACTTGGAAATTTTAGCGCTGTGTTCAAGGGTGGTGATAGAACAGCTTTGCAACTTTAGCAGCCTGTTCAATGGCGGTGCCAGAAAAGATTGGCGTCAATAGAGCTCTTGTTAGGTTACTTAGAACTCTGATCAAGGATGGTTTCAGAATAACTTGGCAACTTTATAACACTCTTCAAGGATAGTGCTAGAATAACTTGGCAACTTTATGCCTCTGTTCAAAAGTGGTGCCTGAATAGTTTGGCAACTTGAGCGCTATCTTGAAAAATGGTGCCAGAACACCGTGGCCACTTTAGAACTTTGCTCAAGAGTGATGTCAGAAAAGCTTGGTACCAATAGCACATGCCAAAATAGCTTTTTACCTTTAGCGCTCTGTTCAATGGTGGTGCCAAAATAGCTTGCCCCCCTTAACCCCTTTCCTGCCAACGTAGGCACATTTTGTTTATGAAATCTTGATTCCTTCAACGACCAAAAACCATTGTCCAGACAACATGGACACAAAGTGGTATCATCAAGAGGCATAGATCCTCACGGGCCCCCGCAGTCGCAGGGGATTATGAGGATCTATACCTCTTGCAGTTAGATCACGTTTACTTTTATCTCGACAATGACGGGGTTAACGACAGGTTTGAAATCGATTATAAATAGGCCTACTGTCATCGTTTGCAAATACAATCTTATTGATTTCTTGATTCCTAACTGATTTTATTTTCGTGAAAAAATGTTTTGATTGCCTCGCCAAAATTGGAGCACAGATCAGGAGACAGACTAGGAATGAATGATTTAGGATAAGAATGAAATGAAAAGAAAAGAGTCTGATCTACTCACATCATTGTTGACAGCCATGTGAAAGGCGTGAGGGACTAAGGTGCAGAAGAAGTCGGCCGTCATGTCGGGGTTATTCAGAAGCTGCCAGTCCAGCATACACACCGCCCACTCCAACACCGAGTAGCTCTCCTTGTCTGTCAGCACACTGGCGCCACCTAGCATCTGAAATTAATAAAGTAATAAATCAGTTATTCATAATCAATTAGCAAATAACCTACACACAAACAATGAAAGCAAAGCAATGCCGGGGTGCTAACACATTGAACCACAAAGTGAAAATCAGCCAAATAATGAATCATTGCAACCAATAAATGCTTTAATGAGTCTATTAATGAGTCTATTAATAAATCTATTAATAAATCATTTAACTAATAAATCAACTAATAAATCAACTAATAAATCAACTAATTAATGAATCCGTGAATTAATAAATCAATCAATGAACCAATTTTGACTTTAGAGGTCCATACCTTAAGTTTCAAAATCACGAACTGTCACACAAATCATGTCAGATAGTACGTGTATGGTGAGTTCAAAATCACTGGGAGTTGTTCTGAATAGACTACATCGCAATTCCAGTTCGACCATGATAGTTCAAAGTTGGTGCCAGAATAACTTGGCGCACGTACAATCGATTATGATAGTTCAAAGGTTGTAATAGAATATTCTGGCACCACCCTTGAATACCAGGGCCATTCTACATCATTTGTTGTAGTTTGCAAAGCGAAACAGTATATTAGACTAATATCTCATGTACACGAGTACTTACCTTCATGCACGTGAGCACGGCCTGAGCCCTGTTGTCGGTAGTAATGAAGGCGGGAACCTGATGGGAGAGTTCGATGGTAAACCCCTCAAAGTACTGGCTCTCTGCCGTGAGGCCTTGAACCCACAGGGCCTGGTTCTGGAGATCAAGGTCAGAGGGAGGGACGGGCTCAAGGTCATTTTCGAATGCCCACTCTCTGGCGGAAAACTGAAAAGGAAAAGAAACATGAACATAATTATAAGACACAAACGGTTACAAATGACACATTTCACCAATGAATCTGTTTACTGCCGAGTTACAGTGAATATCACTGCCGCAAGAGGCACTAAAGTGTTTGCGATGATCCCCAAAATGTTGCATTTCTTTTGCTTGTCAGTATAGATGCTTTGTCTTTTAGACTTAATAAAAAGCATTGAAAGCCGAAGTAAAAAGTAAATAAAATAACTCACCATACTACACATTAAATGTGTACAGACACACCACAGCCCCGACACACCACAGCAAGACATAGATCGAGCATGATAGTTCAAGGGTGGTGTAAGTATTCAGTCTTGGCGACCAATAGGCGCCAAGCTATTCTGGCACCACCCTCGAACTAGCATGCTCAATCTGTCTCTAGGATTGTAATACAGTCATTAAGAAGGCAACTTGAAAATTTGGGGATTTCGGTCCTGGGGGAGAATGTGTTTAAAAAAATTACAGTATATTTTCGATTGAAAACACAGTCGGCGGATGTTTCGCGTTTGCTGTGTACTAAGACTCATCAATAAAGGGGAAAACTCAACAAACAAACAAAACAAAAAAAAGAAGGGAGGGCGTATTATGTTATACAAACAAGATATATATATATATATATATATATATATTATTATGTTATATATATATATATATATATATATATATATATATATATATTATATATATATATATATATATATATATATATATATATATATATATATGTGGTGTGTCGGGGCTGTGGTGTGTCTGTACACATTTAATGTGTGGTATGGTGAGTTATTTTATTTACTTTGGGTGTCGGTAGCGGTATTTGTCGTGATGATTCCAACAGGAATCAAGGCGACAAAATCCGCTACCGACACCCAAAGGGTTAAAGTATTTCGATATATATATATATATATATCATGGTCTGTGATTTTGGATCTTGAGCCATGAAGCTAAAAGGTTTAAAATCCCAGACCAAGACATATAATTTTACCCTGTGAAGGCAAAAGACGGCTTTGTGGAAAGCGAGATTTACGCTGTGTTTCAATGAAAATCTCGCTTTTCACAAAATGGACTTGCTGCCTTTTCAGCCCTCATTGAACAAAACACCCCTAGTGTTTTCTGCTGTACCGACCTGATCGGAAGAAGCCATGATGGATGAAGCAGCGATGAAGAGTCGAGGTAAATCCAAGTGAACAGATGGAGTTAACTTAACCACAGTAATGATGGGCAGTGAGCACGAAATGTGAGTATGAGTAGATACTATGCACTAAAGAGCACCTGAACACTAAGACTTAAACTTGAAACACAGTAAAGACACGGCCCGAACGCAGAAACGCGCACAGGACAAAAACCGGGCTCTTACAAAACCGGAGACACTAGACTAGGCCCTGTAAAAACGCAAACAGATCCGAACTGACAACCACACACTCCGAAGATCGGCCTGAAAGTGATGAAAACCCGGGTCTACCCCAGTTTATAATCGGGTCTGTTCCCCCGGGGGATCTCTCGGCCGTGTGGACTCGAAGGCAAGCCCGGACTGTGGGAGCGGCTAACTTCAAACATGCCTGTGCTGGTCCGTGAATTTGGACCTTACGGCTTCAGCCGTAAGGTCCAATGTCACAGACCAGTCCCCAATTGTGTCTTCAGTCAGATCACCCGAGGGCTCCGAAGCTGGCATGTTCAGATAGGGTCAGAAGCCGTCGCGATCTGATTGGCTCCAGACCAGCTACCCGTGACCGCCCACTCGTGGAGAGGCGTGTAGCTCCGCCCCAGCCGCGACTCGCACCCGGCCGCAGGCTGATTCGCATTTCGCGAGCCGCCTACCCATCTTGACGCAATCAGTGACCATTCATGTGCACCTTTTACCCACATCATACTGAGGATAAAAACTGAGCTTCAAATGTGTACACTGCCATATACAAGCTACATTATAGTACTTTCAGATAAGGATGAGACCAATGGTTTTAGTTCAAGGGTGGTGCCAGAATAGCTTGGCGCCTAGAGGCGCCAAGCTATTCTGGCACTTCCCTTGAACTATTTTAGTCACACTTATTTCACACACTGGTGTATTCCGAATGATAAGGGTCAACAAAAGGCCAACCCGCCAGATGCGGTGCGCCACCCGCTGTCACAAACAAGATTCACAATACTATGAATGTCACATAGCTTCCCCTCGGGTGGGTTAGCCCAACTACTGGGCCTCAGTGACGCCTTATTTCAGTCAAGCGGCGAAATGGGGCTACCATCGCCTCAGGTGAATTAGGCTGGGTTTAGGGAGGGTGTGGAAAGAGATGTGACTGAAACTGCAAAGATGCGACTCAGATGCACACTGGTTGTCTCCATCGATTCGATACCACGCAGCGGCCGTAGCGAATCGAGGCCGGGAGACAACCAGTGCGATACAGCTGCAGACAAACACAACTCCAACACTTCGTGATTTGTACCTTAGGCCGGTGGGGCTACCGTTGCCTGAGGTGGAGTAGACTGGATCATAGTTTGAGAGAGGTGTGGGCAGAGCTGAGTCAAACTAGCAATAAATACACTTTATTGCATTTTCTCATTATCAGACAGACACATACAACCCTGACTTGAACACGTGAGCGGATTACACGGCGATGTCGATACTTTTAGAAAACGAACGTCATTACTGTAACCTACGTACTCCTTATTCAACGTCATGTAGTGGCGTCATGGAAACTTGATCTGATTACGGACAAAACATGGAAACGTCGACACTTTTTAGAAGGCGCCGTGACTTTACGAAGTTAGTTGCTAATTGATTTGAGCATATGCAACTATTTTTGTGTGATTCGCGGCTAGTAAGTTCTTTGCTTACTGGTTATGGGCGGGGGGGGGGGGGGGGGGAAGAGGGGGGGGGGGGGAAGGGGAGGGGGGAGGGGGGGGGGGAGACGGAGATTGGCGTGGGTTCTAAAATCACAGGCCAGCACGCGCATTGTGGTACGTATGTACAAGAGAAAAGAAGTACCCAACGGAGAAAGAAACACGCTTAGAAAAAACGGTACAACACAATTTATTAATATTTCGGGTAAATACCCTTTGTCAAAATAGACAAACAAACAGAGACATTAGCCGCTACTTATCTTCAGATGCAGAAGGAATGTGGCAACTCGTATGTACAAGGATTGTATCCCTGATATGTACACTGATGAGCAAAAGAAATACGACATTTTTGGAATCATCGGACACACTTTTTGAGTGTCGCGCTGTTCACTTTAGTGAACTCAGACTGCAAAATGTGCGATCAGTCCAGCAGCAAGGAAAGTGTTACTGTGTCAATACAGATGAACCAACTTGTACATAAATTACAACTTATCTTTTCGTGGTTGGAACTTCCCATCTGAGGTACAATCCGACAGAATCCGACAAACACAACTTGACCCTGAGTTGCATTTTCACGTCACGAAAAGATAAGTTGCACATTGTATACATGTCTATTTTGAAAAGGGTGTTTAACCCATTCAGCCCTGACGCACTACAGCAGGAGATGGGTCGACCTTGATAATTCAAGGGTAGTGCCAGTTTAGCTTGGCGCTTGTCGGCGCCAAGCTAATCTGGGACTACCATTGGCACTACCATTGGATTAATCTGGCACTACCATTGCATTATCATGGTCAATCCATCTCCTGCAACAGCTGCATAGTCGTTAGATGATGCCTCCAAATTTTGGGAAATACGTGCGTCGGGCTGAATGAGTTAAAAAGAAATATTAATAAATTGTGTATTCGTAACTGTCTTTTCTAAACATTTTTTTCTTCGTTCGGGTGTTCTCTGAAATTTACGCTCCTGGCAGCCACCTTTTGGTGTGGATTTATACGTGTACCTTTTTACGCGTGTAAAGCGCAGTTAATGACAGCAGACAGTGGTTTGCCTCTCATCCCACCCACTGTATTGTTATGTCGACGAAAAACAAAGTATGCTTATTTCTGACGGAAAAGAAAGTTAAAATATGAAAATAATAATAACAATAAACAGACGACACCTGAATTTTTCTTTAAACTCATTCTACCCCAAAACCGAAATCCCCAAATTTTGCCGTTGTCCTCTGAAGACTGAATTGCAGTGCAAGACACAGATCGACCATGATAGTTCAAGGGTGATGACAGAATAGCTTGGCGCCCATAGGCGCCAAGCTATTCTGGCATCACCCTTGAACTATCATGGTCGATCCTTATCTTCCTGAGATGTGTCTGGGGTAGAATGAGTTAAAGAAAAACTATGGAAAAATACACTTTATTGCATTTTCTCATTATCACTCGTGTAACTATTTCCCTCGAAATACTTTAACCCTTTGTCGCCTTGATTCCTGTTGGAATCATCACGACAAATACCGCTACCGACACCCAAAGGGTTAACAACATCCACCCAACCACTGATCCACCCTGATCAAGCCAGCACCCCTGTCTTCCACACCTCAACCCCCCTACGCCCACCCCCTCCCCCTCCCTCCATAAACCCGGCAAGTGACGTTCTCACACCTTCCCTTCCCTCCTACCCCACCCTCTCCGTCCCCGTCCACCCGGCAACCACTTTTCTCACACCCTCCCTACCCCTACCTCCATCCCCACCAGGCAACAATTTTTCTCACACTCTCTTTCTCCCTCTCCCATTTCCCTTTGTTCCCATCCACCCGAAGCCACACCTTTGCCTCGCACCTGTAATCTGTTTACGCATGGCGAACTCGTGACAAAACAACGTAAGTCTTGTTTAGTATGACACAACATTCTGTCCGTGAACATCTTCCTCTTTCCCTCCCTCCAGTATAGTACACTCTGCACCCTGCACACCCCACCCACCCGTCAACTCTCTCTTTTCACAATATACATCACACATAAATTTACTCATGAGTATTACTTTTAATAGCAAATAGATTTTTAAATGCATACGCAGTACATAAGTATCTTTTCATGTTATATGCACCAAGGAATGTCATGTCTAAAATATGCAATAAAGAATGCCGGTTAGCAGTCGCCAATCACGTGGACAACAAAGGGACTAATTTTAAACTTTGTGTGTGTGATTACTATCTCTCCCGCGGGTGTCGCTAAGTTGTTTACACTTCTCTAACTTGTAACAAACACGAACTTTTGTTCAGTACTGACATAATTTGCTGTGTTTTCACACACAACAGATTGTGACACAGCTAAGCAAACCGTTGCAGTGTGCGTTTGTCCGTCTTGCTGCGAGTTTCTGTCTAAACCTTTCTCGACACCTTTTGACGCATCCTTAATCCTTTGACTGCCACGCAAAACGCTAACACAACCCAACTGCAAGAGGCAAATAACCTCATGAGCATATGCGGGGAATCGTGAGGTTCTTTGCCTCTCGCTAACCCAAATTTCACTTGTATTGGATGGACTGGATCAGTTATTCTGCACTGAATTTCGTTCTGTGTTTCAAAGATACAGTCTGTGCGCGCTCCTCAGTAAAGTGGGTAATCTTGTCATTTACCGATTCTTCGTGAACCAACGAAAGCAAAAACTGAAATTTAAAATGGATTTCATTTACATTTGTTTTTATTTGCACGTACCAGATGGCCAGTTGAAAAAAGGAACTGCTTCATCAGCATGAAATACAAACCAAAAGCAAAGCGAGCCCGCGGTGATACAATAAACAACGCTCTTACTACAGTTGGTTGCTTCGTGATGTGATATGTTAGAATATACCCTGTGTGTCTTTTCTTTGTTAGATGTTATGCTATTAACTCATTCAGCCCGACGCACGTATTTCCCAAATTTTGGAGGCGTCATCTAACGACTTTACACCTGTTGCAGGAGATGGATCGACCATGATAATTCAAGGGTAGTGCCAGATTAGCTTGACGCCGACAGGCGCCAAGCTAATCTGGCACTACCCTTGAATTATCATGGTCGACCCATCTCCTGCTGTAGTGCGTCAGGGCTGAAAGGGTTAAATCATTTAATAAGGGACAAGTGGAATGGTTCGATTTGGTTCTGTTTATAACCTACTTATATTTAACGATCGGCAAACTCAGTAACTGAAGCCTGTTCTGGAGCATTTTGGTTGTATATCCGATTATTGTCGTAAGTAAGCGTTATTTAAAAAAAATCTTCTCTGAAACTTGATACATAGCCGTTAAGTAACACTTCCAAAATGCGGGAAATGTGTCCATGGCGCTAAAAGGGTTAACGTCCTACAGCACTATATATGATCAAGGACGATTATTCAAGTAAGAGTCCAGATTAATGTCTCTGCTCACGCCAAAAGGCGTACGAGGGACGATCGGGTTTGAGGAGGTGTGTGTGTGTGTGTGTGTGTGTGTGTGTGTGTGTGGGGGGGGGGGGTGATCCCCCTTCCCCCCAGCCCCCGAGAATCCAGAGGTAGGCAAGCGAGTGAACACTCGAACCCGCCCTAGGAAAGCCCGGGGGACGGGGGAGAGGAGGACGATCCTCTGTCACTCCCACCCGACAAGGGGCCCAGGAGTACACAAGCAATCCCGGCGCTCGGACCGCGCCGGAAGCCCTCCGGGGAAGGCGGGGGGGGGGGGGAGGGGGAGGAGGGAAGGTGGAGGGAGAGGGAAGGGAGAGATGAAGCCCCAGACAGCAAGAAAGCCAGCAGCGCAAGGGCTGCGGCCCTATAGAATATTATAAGTTATTGGTCGGAGGGGTTCGCTACACGGACCTCTGTAGGCCTGAGGGAGGTCAAAGGAATCATTGTACCCCGAAGTCCTGAGGGGTACAATGATTCCTTTGACCTCCCGAAGGCCTACAAAGGTCCGTGTAGCGAACCCCTCCGACCAATAACGTATTTGTTTTCCTTCCTCCGTTTATTGTTTAGAAAAAAATCCGGTTTATGAAGACGGCCGCTTCCGTGGCGGATAGGTGACACCATTGAATATGCATGTTGTGCTGGGGATTCCCAGACTGTGACGTAGCATGATTCCGTGTCAGAAGCGCAAGTTTCGCGAGTAAAAAGCTACTAATTTTGACTTGTGTACAGAATGATTCAAGCTGCAATGTCTACAAAAGGTCGTTAAAGTATGACAGTGCTTCTTGACTGCTGTGTGATTCAGAAAAATTAAGAACTTTTTGATGAAGCGATCGGCATTTGACCACTGATGTGACAGCTTGTGCAAGTTAGCATGGTGCCTCGTGCTTTTAGATTCAAGATGACAGAAGGGGATGGCTTCGAGTGTGCAGCAGATTGTCGTTGTTATATCCTAAAGTGTCATATGTGTTGGGATATCTGGAAAAGGGAATACCAAAACAAAACGCTCGTTGTTAACAGCAGGACTAGTGCTGAGATGGATTTTAAGGTAAGATTTTATTTTACAGCGTAGACATGATGTCAGATAGTCTTCGAAAATTCGGGAGATGTTTTTCTTCAGATAGTCCCGCATTGAGTGACGTGAAAATTTGGCAATAGCGTGCTTTGTGTATAGTGTTGCTGGGTGTGTATTTTCGTTTTAGTTGTTGAATTTGTTGCTCTGTGCTTTGGTGAAATTGTGGCATGTTGCCTGTTGGTGTTTGAGCAGACGACAGTGTCTATGTGTTGCCGGTTTGCAAGGATTGTGTCTCTGATTGGTTAAAAAAAAAACTCGGAAGCTATTTTTGTTCCGTGGTTTCCCGAACTTTGAAAATGTCTCGGTGGAAGGCTTTTGCTGTTTCCGCTGTGTAATTAGTGGTGAAATATTGTTTAGTTGGCTCCTCACGTCGTAAAAAATAAGGCAGAGGATGTGTATTACGTCAAATAGGACTACTTTAGTGCGTTTTTTTTCTGCTATTTTGTCGAACCGAGTTGCTATCAAGACTCGAAAACGAGGTCGTAACGCGTCATCGAGAGGGCTATAAAACGTCCGCCATTTTTCGCTACAGTGGTTTTTATATCACGGTCACATGGTAGAGTTTGCGCTAAATTTACTGGTCGTGTGACGTAGGGAGGAAAACAAATGTATATATCCTATACGTTTGGGCTGGCGGCAACAGGACCAGGAAGCCAGCGGGGATAGTGACTAGGTGAATATTATCATGTCTCGATTTGGAGGAGGCGACCAGTAGCACCAAGGCAGCGGTCATTTACTATTTTTAGAGATCATGCACTGGGGTCGAGGGCACACAGGCCGTTCAGAGCAACCAACAACAACGGTAATTAAATAAAGGAAATACCGTATATTTTTATTCTTATCAATGTTACAATTGTAAGGTACAAGGACCAGATATACATCTAAGTTATTAGGAGAAAGAGAAGAAGGAAATATATACACGTTAAATTGAGTTAAAAAGTGATAAGTGTGAGTTAAAGTCTAAACGTTCCTGCGATATAGGCATGAAAGTCCAAGGATTAAGAATAGGATAAAAGTTAGAAATTTAATTTTAATGCTAAAGAGGAGAGTTATAAAAAAGATATTCCAATAAGGGGCTCTGGTAGCACTGCAGGGTGGATGAGATTCGCTGAGCGCGCGATTATCCTAGCAAAGACGATTATGCCTCATGCTGGGCCTGTTTATATGTGCCTTTCCTTGTTCCTACTGCACTCTCAAGTGGTACCTCTACATGAACCTGTAGATGATTGGTCGACTAATCAACATCTTCAGCTTCCCCATTCCCCCTCTGGCGTTACGTTTTGAGAGTTGTCTTCAGTAATCCGCCTGAGTGCACTTTCCACTCAACAGGTTTATGACAGGTCATGTTACATACTCAAATGAGGTAGGTGAGACAGTGCAAGGACCGGTGGTTTATTTATTTTATTTTTTTAAATCTTCTGCCTTCATTGTATGTTGTAATTTGCTTAAAATCTCTTGATAGATGAAAAGAGACATGCTTGGTGCTTTGATTTATACCAGTCTTGGCTTAACCAGCGGACTCTTTTTGGCCTAGTTTGAGTTGCCAAGCTGAATTATCATGGTCGATCCATCTCCTGTAACTGGTGCATAGTCGTTAGATGACACTTCCAAAATTTGGGAAATACGGCTGTCGGGCTGAATGAGTTAATAGGTTAATGGGACAAAAGTGGGCACAACGAATACTGGATTAACAAGAGACACAAGTCCTCATGAGCCCCCGCGACTGTCTTTTGCAGATG
Source organism: Semisulcospira habei (assembly GCA_036245525.1). Lineage (NCBI taxonomy): Eukaryota > Metazoa > Mollusca > Gastropoda > Semisulcospiridae > Semisulcospira > Semisulcospira habei. Next base: position 36,121 of record BTPG01000115.1, on the reverse strand, counting down.
GGTACCATTCGCCTTGCCCCCGGTAGTTAAGGGCCGAGTTATATTATGCTTTAGCTATTGGGGAACTGAAATGGGAGGAAGGGGAAGGAGTGAGCTGTAGGCCTACAGGTCTATATCATTCACACAATTATTGTTCAGATTTGTTCCTTCATCAGTGGAGCTGGTCTCCCTGGAGCGAGCAGCCACCCGCACTCAGATAGCAGCCACGTGCGCCAGGGAGTGATAGGAGTGAATGCCAGATATTGCCATATGATCTGTCTTTTCCTGCCAATTAAAAATGTTGATCCATCTTTCATTTATTTTTTTATATAAAGTTAAAAGGTGATTAAAATTCTGGACCATCTTTTAATTCTGGGCCATCAGCTTAGCCACATAATGCGCGCCTTTAATCTAAGGAACAGTTTGAGTCTATCCTGGTCAGCGAGATGCACAGATTCTCATGATATGCACGAGGTACAGATTCTAATATTAGAATCTATGCGTCTTGCAGGTGTAAGATGTAGGCCTAAGTATCAGTCTCAGTGGATCATGAAAATACTATGTATACCTCTCCTGCTGAGCCAGATCATTTCAATCTAGCGGTTCATTTTGCAGGTGCTCAAGAGAATCTATGCCTTTTGTTGAGCAGAATTGGCTCCAGCTGTTCATAAACTAAAGGTATAAGCGTACAGCAGAATGTCTTAGTGTTTACGCCTTAACTGCCGGTCAGTGGACGCGGATTTCGCGTCTGAAACCACTGCACGCTGACCGACATTCGCGTGGGAAACACAAAGGGAATGGGCCCAAACTTGAGCACAAAGAACATAGGACTAACAAGAGACGTAAATCCTCATGAGCCCCCGCAACTGCGGGAACTCATGAGGATATAAATTATGTCTTTTGCAGATGGGTATCATTCGCCTTGCCCCCCCCCCCCCCCCCCCCCCGACCGCAGTTAAGGGGTTAATTAAAGTTTATTGAATGCTCACGTGTTCAGAGATTTTATTGTTTTAGGCTCGCCAAGTCTAGTCTCGGCTCAAAGTCGCGCTGCTCAGGAACTCGCAACAGGCCTATTGCCAATTGAATTGAATTGAATTGAATTATTTAAACACCGCTAATCCCCGTGATGCTGCGTCAATGTAGAAAATAAACCACAGACACGCACCAACATTTAGGACGTTATATTATTAACCGTTCACGAGAGACGCGTCACAGTAGAAAAGAAACAATAGACAAAGCGACACCTGACGGATGAGCGTCGACACTTTCGCGGTTCAAAGACGACGCTGACAAACACTCGAGTCACAGTATTAATCCCGTCACCATCGGAAACAAGCCAACACCTCCGGCTCGCAGTGCAAGACAGCAAACATGAGAGAAACGAGAAACTTTGTGAAAGAAAACCAGAAGATGGTGGTGGAAAACCCTTTAAAATAGAAACAAGGAACGACGTTTCGGATCGAGCGTTTGACGTAGTGTGGCATAAGAAACTTTTACAGCAAATTCAAGAAATCGGGCTTTCTGGAAATATATTTGTCTATCTCCAAAATGTTCTTCAACGCACCTTGCAGGTAAAATATAAACAAACCCTCTCCAAGACACATAAAATTGATTGTGGCGTGCCTCAAGGTACCTGCCTGGCCCCTACGCTCTTTAATATAATGATGGCTGATCTTCCTACCTACTTAAAATCTAAATCGTACACATATTTCTTTAAAGCTATCTCAATTTGCCGACGACATAGACATATGGAAACCGGTGAAAATAAAGAACACTGAAAAAGGGCAAATACCATTAAATAAATCAAAACAATTTCAGAGGGCGATAGACGCAACTCAAAAATACCTGGAGATTAACGGTTTCGAAATGGCCCCCGATAAAACTCAACTTATTATCTTCGGCCCTACCAAAACAAAATTTCAAGAACAAGTAACTATAACGACTAACGATGTGAAGCACCCCATAATTAATACTAACCAAATCAAATTTTGGGGGGTATTGTTTACATCTACGTTAAATTGGACTGCTCATATAAATAACCTTATTACTAAGGCCAATAAGGCAATAAACTTGATTAAAATTCTTAAGCAAGAACCATGGGGCAAAAACACAAAATTGCTACTACATCTACATCATGCGTTGGTGCGATCCAACCTGAATTACGGAGCTGAATGCTTCTTCTCGGCCTCCAAATATATTCTTAAAAGACTTGAAACAGCTGAGATGCGTTCTCTTAAATTCATCTTGGGCACACCTCGACATGCTTCTAACAAAGCAGTTTACGCTTTTGTTAACATCCTTCCATTACAATATTTTAGACTAAAATATTGTGCAAATTATGTTAACCGTATTTTTGAAGTTTCTAACAATGCCCAGGACACTTATCATAATGAAAAAGAATGGACCACACTGAGTTAGCTTTTAAATCCACTCGACCCAAAAGAGCCGGAATATCTCTTACTTCGGCCACTCAGGAGATTCACGACCAAATTGGAATAAAACCCCATACAATTACCGAGTTACCGTTGTCTCCTGTACCACCTTGGACCCTCCTTGCGCCAACAATCCATACTGAAGTTGTAGGCATTAGTAAAAAAAAAAAAAAAAGCGATCCACATATACAAAGAGTTTCTACTTTGGAATATCTTGACGCCAACTATCCGCATGCTATTATAGCTTACACCGATGGATCAATTGATGATACCGGAAATGTTGGATGTGGCGTCCTTATTCCATCTCTGGGAAAAACTATTAGTTATAACTTAGGCAGGGACTGGTCCGTATGCACGGCGGAGCTAACTGCGATTCTGAGGGCATTAGAATGCGTGTTGGCTCTGCCACTGCAGATGTACCAGTTCCTTGTCTGCACTGACTCTAGGTCTGCCTTGCAAAGCATATTTTTGGGGACAGGTCTAGTCGCCAAGATATAGTACTAGAAATAAAACTGATTATACACCAGCTAATGATTAGAGGCATTGACACTGCCCTCCAGTGGATCCCGTCCCATGTTGGTATCCTTGGAAATGAAACTGCAGACGGTGCCGCCCGGGATGGCGCCGCAAATGTACCCGGCGCTCAGCCCTTGCGGCTCCGCATGACTACCAAAGAAACACGAATCCGGCTCATAGCGAAGCAAATTAAATTATTCTAGTGAAAAAAGAGTTTTGGCGCGGGAGCACCCGGGCGTCCTAGCATATAGACTTCAGAAAGAACACAGTATTTATAAATTACCATTCTCGTTGGAAATTATTAATGGTCGCTGCACAAATAGTTGGCTTGTGCGATGGTCTGACCCCGTCTGTCGCTGTGGCGAGAGCTTCACTCCCGATCACGCTGTTCTTGGGTGTGGGGCCTTCGCCGCAGAATGCAGGGTAATCAGAGAGTCGTATCCAAGGGTAACTACTATTCATGACATCCTGGAATCGGCCAGTACCGATGTCATCATCATGGTCGGCGCGGTTCTAGGGACTACTAGTTTAAATAGACTGATCTGAGGGCCCGCGCGCGTGTTGATTCGCGCACTCTATTTTTCACCCTGTTCACAGTCACTGATTGTAATCTTTTTAATAAATATCTCTTTATGTATTTTAATTTTGTTTCTATGTAAGGCTGGAATAGATTTTAACCCTCGCTCTTAACCTTTTAGACCTTTTTTTTAAAAAACTGTTTAATGTAAATATGCTACTATTAACCTTAGTCAGTCTTAAAATGGGAACTTTCTTTTTTATCCTATGGTCCAAGTGGCCTGTCGGTAGGCTGTAGGATCAGCAGATGAGTGTGAAAAATTCACAACTGATCTAAAACAGTGATGCCGCAGGTCACACCAGGATCTTAAACACTTATTTAAATATGTCTCTTATTATTTCACAATTTATTTAATTACGTCTCTTATTATCTTAAAATGTTAACTCTGATAAGAATAAAACACAAGGACCAAACTTTTATGGCGAACGTCTAAATTGGTTTTAACCTTTTTTTAAAATTATAGTTGACGTATATATAGACTCTTAATTGGAATTCTTAACTCCTTCTACATAAGTGGTCCTGAATTTTAACCATGATTTTTAATATGAAAATAAACTATACATACCTTTTTATATATTATTATAAGGACCGTTGTTGGCTATTAAATTGTGAAGACCTAGTGTGGTATATCTTATAAACAATAAGGACAGAATGAAAGCTCTACCTTTTTATGTGTTCGTTATCTAAAGTAAACAATGTTAGTCCCCGATCACCTTGGTGCCAGTGGGACAGTAAACTGAATGAACGAACGAACGTTTCGGATCAAAGATCCTTCTTCAGGTGACATGGAAACAAACGTAGAACAGAAAAGAACACGAGAGAGAAAAAAAAAAAGACGTCATCCTGTATAGTGAGAATTTAGAATGACGTAAAAAAAAAAAAAAAAAAAAAAAGAATGACGCAAATACACAAGCACAAAACACGTAGCACAAAACTTACGTGGACATACATACACGTCACTGCATATAATTCGCATTCACTCGTGCCTGCTGCCGCTCACGTACACGCACACACACACACACACACACACACACACACACACACACACACACACACACACACACATACACACACACACACACACACACACACATACACACACACACACACACACAACGGTAGCATCCAGTATCAACAGAACAGTGAGGTCAAGTCTGGCACCAACTACCCATCAGGCCGAGCATACATCCCTAGGGGCAAATGTTCAAGCCGCGCGGATGATAAGTGCCAAGCCTATCCGCGAAAAAGGATTCTGTCATTTTGCGGCGGATGACGTGGGATGTATTTTGCCAAAGGATGAACATTCGCCCCTAGGGATGTATGCTCGGCCTGATGCGTAGTTGGTGAGAAGAATCTTTGATCCGAAACGTCGTTCCTTGTTTCTATTTTAAAGGGTTTTCCACCACCATCTTCTGGTTTTCTTTCACAGGAAACCCTAGCGGCAACAGTTTTACTACAACGAGAAACTTTGTTTATTCCTGTTTAGCTCATTTCGTTTTTGGCGTCAGAATATGTTTATTATGTGATAGATTTATCTTGTTTTATTTACTTAGATGTGTGCATATTTAGTAGAATGACTGCTATACATATGTGTGCTTTGGTATTTTAGAGTCTGCTTGATTGTGATGTATGTATGTATGTTTTATGTGTTGATCTGAACATGGGCGCTCGTCAGTTATGCCGCAAAAAATTCCTAATGTCTATGCATATGGCAATAAAGTGTATCATATCTTATCTCTTATCTTATCTTTAGTGCAGACGCACTACAGAAGGAGATAGAACGACCGTGATAATTCAAGGGTAGTGTCAGAATACCCTGATGGCGCCATGCTAATGTGACATTGCCCTTGAATTATCATCGTCGATCCATCTAAAATTTGGAAAATGCGGCCATGGGGTTAAATGACCCTCTGGCGTCGAGGTGATTGCTTTTATGGAGTACGACCTGAAAACTCATCAATTCAGGCGAACTGCTTTTCCAGGATTTTTCAACGGACATGCTATTGAACAAGCCCATCTTTTTTTTTTTTTTCCATGGATTGCAAATCCAGCTACCGGGGCCGGGACGAGGATTCGAAATCATGACCCGGCGATTCCCTTCACTCTCATTCGCTCCGACGCTTAGCAGCCTGAGCTATTTCGGACTGTACGTACAAACTAACTGTTAAGTTTAACGTCCTTTGGCACAGAATGTGCTCAAGGACGGAAAACGTACAAAAGAAATACGACCGTTCTTAAATCATCATACTACGTGTTTCGGATGATCCCAACAATGTCGCGCTTTGTTGTTGTTATTATTGTTGTTGTTCTTGTTGATGCTCGTCAGTGTATTTTACACGTACCAGTAAGATTTTCATGAGCGCTTACTTTCTCCATCGACGTGGAGCTGGCATCAAATGCGCTGGGCGCCGACTTCACGGTTTGATGCGCAGGGTGCAAGGTGTGACCTGACCTTTTGTCACTTGTGTAAACAATCGCCTCCAAACCCGTCAAAACCCAACAGATGGCATTTTGTGTGTTGTATTTAATTCTGTCATTGTCTGTCTGTCTCTCTCTCTCTCTCCCCCCCCCCCTACCGATCTGCTTGCAAGAGGTATAGATTGTCGTGAGGTCCTGCATCGTACGGTCTCATGAGAATCAATTCCTCTTGCAGATGGATGGCCTGGCCATAGGGGTAAGTACAGGTGTTTTGCTGACAGGCGGATTAGGTGACACGCTCTTTGAATTTGGGGTTTTAGCGTCAAAGACGGTTTTCGCCTCCGCAGCTTTTGAGTTCTTCGTAATTAATTTAAGAGACGAAAAGTCGTCTGCCTTTCTTTCCCCGATCACTTTCAGTGCCAGTGGGACATAAAAATGAAGAAATCAATCAATCAATCTGCCTTTCTGGCTCGCTGTTTGATATTATTGTTTTCTAGCCCGCTTCGAGTGTCACAGGCGGGCTTGACATTTGGAGGTCTGAGTCAATTTGTGACTGTCGAGACATGGATTCTGTATGAGTGTACCGGGTCCATGCGGAAAGGTTGTCTCTTCCTCTCATTCAGTTGTTGCATTCGCCGGGAGGTGTTCGGATACTGAGACACCTAGTTAATATTCTTGTGAGTGATAGCATTCTGTCGGAGCATGAAGCATAGGTGTCGCTGTATTCGCCTTTGCTAGTTCATATCGTTGTGTGTCATGGTATACTGTCAGAAATAGTGGTGCCAGAGTTTTGCCTAAACTGTGCCTACATCTGCGACAGGTGAGATGATTACTTACTTTATTTTATGTGTTTGTTGTCGTTTGTTTTGCTTGTCATTACTGACAGCGCATTTTATGTGCATTTAGTTGCTGTTTTAGATCGAATAGCAAGCCAAATTCTCCCTGGTCTTTCTATGGAAGCTAATAAATGGAATACTGATTGCATTGAATTGAATTGAACTGAATTGAACTGATTTGAACTAATCTGAACTAATTTGATTTGATTTTGTGTTGTTCGTCCATTTCAACTACCATCGAATGCCCCACAAAGGCCACAAGTTATAGTCATCTTTTTTTATAATTACATTTATTTTAGAATAATCTGCCTGTATGACAAATTCTCTTCGTGCGCCAGCATCATGCTAGCTTCATATTCTGCTGCTGACATTAACAACGGCAAGGAAAACCAACACTGCCCCCGACCGCGTCATCGTCGCCCTCAGCGAGTCCGAGTAAGTGACTCCTTCTTACCTTTTACTTGTATGTCTTATTATTCTGCGTTATTAACCCCCTCTCTGTCGAGAGAAATTGATCCCGACCCAACTGCAAGAGGTACAGATCTTCATGAGCCCCCGCAGTTGCGGGGGCTCATGAGGATCTATACCTCTTGCTGAAACCACATTTTATCCATAGTACGAGTATACATTAAATTTACAATGATTTCCAAAATACTGTCTGCGTTGACAGACAATGAAGGAATTAAAAATTGCATACTCGTTCATTTCCGATATTTAAAAAAAGAATGTTGGCATATTCAGGCTATTAATGGACAAGCTATCTGAACAAACCAATCTTTTTGCCTGGACATTGGACAAGTGGTTAAGGGCTATGACATTGAGTTTATTCATTGTACATGTATATGTAGAGTATCTGTTTGTCGGTTGAATCACCCTTCACATCTGCAAAAGGTACACAGGGGAAGAGAGATGTATTTAGGGCCCATTTCACTCTGCTAAAGCGGTGGAGTTATTTTTGTCTTACTTACTCACGCCTGTCACCCCTTCCAGGGTATAGGCCGTCGACGAGAGACCTCTAGCGACTCCTGTCCTGTTCTTCGATTTTACTCCAGGTGGTTCCCAGTCTCTTGATGTCTGCTTGGAGGTCTCGACGCCAGGTGTTTCTCGGCCTGCATCTTTTCCTCTTTCCTTGGGGGTTCCATGACAATGCCTGCCTAGTGATACTGGAAACTGGCTTCTCAGACTGTGACCAATCCATCCCCATCTTCTTCGCCCAATTTCATTCTCTGCTGTTATCTGCTCTGTTCTCTCCCAGAGTCTGACGTTGCTGATCTTCTCTGGACAACAGATTTTCAAGATTCTTCTAAGGCAACTGTTTATGAAGATCTGCACTCTGTTGACTGTGGTTTTTGTCAACCTCCAAGTCTCTGCTCCATATAGGAGAACTGCTTTTACGTTTGAGTTGAAAATGTGGACTTTGGTGTGTTGTGACAGCTGTCTGGAACTCCACACTTTTTCAACTGAAGAAAGGCTGCTCTTGCTTTACCGATTCGTGCTCTGACATCTGCATCAATGCCGCCTTTTTTGTCGATGATGTTCCAGAGATAGGCGAAGGACTCCTCTTCCAAGACTGGTTCTTACCTGGTTGCGTTCAGCCTCATTGTCTTTCTTTTCTGTTTGTGGATGGTGAGGCCCACTTGGGACGAGATGTCAGCAAGCCTCATGGTCTTGTTTTGCATTTGTTGATGAGTGTGGGACAGTAAAGCCAAGTCGTCTGCAAAATCGAGGTCGTCAAGCTGTGTCCACTGTATTCTGCTTCTTCTCTGCTCAGTGGTCCTCTTCATGACCCAGTCTATGGCCAGTAGGAAGAAGAACGGAGACAGCAGACACCCCTGCCTGGCGCCGGTTCTGACCTGGACCTCACTGGTGAACTGTCCTTCGTGGATCACGCGACATGTCATGCCATCGTAGCTGCTCTTGATCAAGCGGACGAACTTTGTGGGTACACCGTAGTGTCGTAGGAGTTTCCACAAAGTCTCTCGGTCCACGCTGTCAAATGCTTTCTCGTAATCCACAAAGTTGGCATACAGGGACTCCACTCCAGAGACTGTTCCACGATGATGCAGAGAGTGGTCTGTACATGAACGGTTTTTCCTGAAT
>BTPG01000115.1:0-27163 GCA_036245525.1 Semisulcospira habei | reverse complement strand
ATGTTATACGTCACTCATCGCAGTACTAACATTTGACGTATCAGAGGATCAACTTTGCAATTTTCTTGCTGATGTTTACGCCTAGAGCTTACAGGTCACAATTTTATGTATGCAAGTATGGCCATACATGAAGATCAGTAAAAGACAAAGAAGGCAAGCTTATTGCAGACAGAGCAGACCAACTCGACAGAATATTTTGAAGAGTTATTGAACAGACCCACCCCACCCGACCCTCCAGACATCCAGCCAGCAGAGACTGACCTACCCATCAGCTGTGACAGACCCAGCCGGGAAGAGATCAGAAGAGCAGTGGCATTTTTGAAGAACGGCATTGCAGCAGGGCCAGATGGCATCCCAGCAGAGTCTCTGAAAGCAGACCTAGGGACAACAGTAGAGCTGCTGTATCCACTGTTTGGAAAGATCTGGGAAGAGGAGGTGATGCCGGCTGACTGGAAGGAGGTGTACCTAATCAAGCTTCCCAAGAAAGGCGACCTCAGGAAATGTTCCAACTACAGAGGAATCACCTTGCTGTCAGTACCAGGAAAGGTCTTCAACAGGATCATCCTGGAGAGAATGAAGAGCTCCGTCGACCCCCAGCTGAGAGACCAGCAAGCAGGATTCAGGAAAAACCGTTCATGTACAGACCAGATCGCCACTCTCTGCATCATCGTGGAACAGTCTCTGGAGTGGAGTCCCTGTACGCCAACTTTGTGGATTACGAGAAAGCATTTGACAGCGTGGACCGAGAGACTTTGTGGAAACTCCTACGACACTACGGTGTACCCACAAAGTTCGTCCGCCTGATCAAGAGCAGCTACGATGGCATGACATGTCGCGTGATCCACGAAGGACAGTTCACCAGTGAGCTCCAGGTCAGAACCGTCGCCAGGCAGGAGTGTCTGCTGTCTCCGTTCCTCTTCCTACTGGCCATAGACTGGGTCATGAAGAGGACCACTGAGCAGAGAAGAAGCGGAATACAGTTGACACAGCTTGACGACCTCGATTTTGCAGACGACTTGGCTTTACTGTCCCACACTCATCAACAAATGCAAAACAAGACCATGAGGCTTGCTGACATCTCGTCCCAAGTGGGCCTCACCATTCACAAACAGAAAAGAAAGGCAATGAGGCTGAACGCAACCAGGTAAGAACCAGTCTTGCTTGCTGGCACCCCGTTGGAAGAGGAGTCCTTCGCCTATCTCTGGAACATCATCGACAAAAAAGGCGGCATTGATGCAGATGTCAGAGCACGAATCGGTAAAGCAAGAGCAGCCTTTCTTCAGTTGAAAAAGTGTGGAGTTCCAGACAGCTGTCACAACACACCAAAGTCCGCATTTTCAACTCAAACGTAAAAGCAGTTCTCCTATATGGAGCAGAGACTTGGAGGTTGACAAAAACCACAGTCAACAGAGTACAGATCTTCATAAATAGTTGCCTTAGAAGAATCTTGAAAATCCACTGTCCAGAGAAGATCAGCAACGTCAGACTCTGGGAGAGAACAGAGCAGATAACAGCAGAGAATGAAATTGGGCGAAAAGATGGGGATGGATTGGTCACAGTCTGAGAAGCCAGTTTCCAGTATCACTAGGCAGGCATTGTCATGGAACCCCCAAGGAAAGAGGAAATGATGCAGGCCGAGAAACACCTGGCGTCGAGACCTCCAAGCAGACATCAAGAGACTGAGAACCACCTGGAATAAAATCGAAGAAGCACAGGACAGGAGTCGCTGGAGGTCTCTCGTCGACGGCCTATACCCTGGAAGGGGTGACAGGCGTGAGTAAGTAAGACAAAAATAACTCCACCGCTTTAGCAGAGTGAAATGGGCCCGAAATACATCTCTCTTCCCCTGTGTACCTTTTGCAGATGTGAAGGGTGATTCAACCGACAAACAGATACTCTACATATACATGTACAATGAATAAACTCAATGTCATAGCCCTTAACCACTTGTCCAATGTCCAGGCAAAAAGATTGGTTTGTTCAGATAGCTTGTCCATTAATAGCCTGAATATGCCAACATTCTTTTTTTAAATATCGGAAATGAACGAGTATGCAATTTTTAATTCCTTCATTGTCTGTCAACGCAGACAGTATTTTGGAAATCATTGTAAATTTAATGTATACTCGTACTATGGATAAAATGTGGTTTCAGCAAGAGGTATAGATCCTCATGAGCCCCCGCAACTGCGGGGGCTCATGAAGATCTGTACCTCTTGCAGTTGGGTCGGGATCAATTTCTCTCGACAGAGAGGGGGTTAATAACGCAGAATAATAAGACATACAAGTAAAAGGTAAGAAGGAGTCACTTACTCGGACTCGCTGAGGGCGACGATGACGCGGTCGGGGGCAGTGTTGGTTTTCCCTGCCGTTGTTAATGTCAGCAGCAGAATATGAAGCTAGCATGATGCTGGCGCACGAAGAGAATTTGTCATACAGGCAGATTATTCTAAAATAAATGTAAAAAAGATGACTATAACTTGTGGCCTTTGTGGGGCATTCGATGGTAGTTGAAATGGACGAACAACACAAAATCAAATCAAATCAAATTAGTTCAGATTAGTTCAAATCAGTTCAATTCAGTTCAATTCAATTCAATGCAATCAGTATTCCATTTATTAGCTTCCATAGAAAGACCAGGGAGAATTTGGCTTGCTCTTCGATCTAAAACAGCAACTAAATGCACATAAAATGCGCTGTCAGTAATGACAAGCAAAACAAACGACAACAAACACATAAAATAAAGTAAGTAATCATCTCACCTGTCGCAGATGTAGGCACAGTTCAGGCAAAACTCTGGCACCACTATTTCTGACAGTATACCATGGCACACAACGATATGAACTAGCAAAGGCGAATACAGCGACACCTATGCTTCATGCTCCGACAGAATACTATCACTCACAAGAATATTAACTAGGTGTCTCAGTATCCGAACACCTCCCGGCGAATGCAACAACTGAATGAGAGGAAGAGAGACAACCTTTCCGCATGGACCCGGTACACTCATACAGAATCCATGTCTCGACAGTCACCGGACTCAGACCTCCAAATGTCAAGCCCGCCTGTGACACTCGAAGCGGGCTAGAAAACAATAACATCAAACAGCGAGCCAGAAAGGCAGACGACTTTTCGTCTCTTAAATTAATTACGAAGAACTCAAAAGCTGCGGCGTAAAAACCCCAAATTCAAAGAGCGTGTCACCTAATCCGCCTGTCAGCAAAACACCTGTACTTACCCCTATGGCCACGCCATCCATCTGCAAGAGGAATTGATTCTCATGAGACCGTGCGGTGCAGGAGCTGACGACAATCTATACCTCTTGCAAGCAGATCGGTAGTAGGGGGGGGGGGGCCGGGGGGAGACAGACAGACAGACAGAATTAAATACAACACACAAAGCGCCATCTGTTGGGTTTTGACGGGTTTGGAGGCGATTGTTTACACAAGTGACAAAAGGTCATGTCACACCTTGCACCCTGCGCATCAAACCGTGAAGACCGTGACGGCGCCCAGCGCATTTGATGCCAGCTCCACGTCAATGGAGAAAGTAAGCGTTCATGAGAATCTTACTGGTACGTGAGTGTAAAATACACTGACGAGCATCAACAAGAACAACAACAATAATAACAACAACAAAGCGCGACATTGTTGGGATCATCCGAAACACGTAGTATGATGATTTAAAAACGGTCGTATTTCTTTTGTACGTTTTCCGTCCTTGAGCACATTCTGTGCCAAAGGACGTTAAACTTAACAGTTAGTTTGTACGTACAGTCCGAAATAGCTCAGGCTGCTAAGCGTCGGAGCGAATGAGAGTGAAGGGAATCGCCGGGTCATGATTTCGAATCCTCGTCCCGGCCCCGGTAGCTGGATTTGCAATCCATGGAAAAAAAAAAAAAGATGGGCTGTTCAATAGCATGTCCGTTGAAAAATCCTGGAAAAGCAGTTCGCCTGAATTGATGAGTTTTCAGGTCGTACTCCATAAAAGCAATCACCTCGACGCCAGAGGGTCATTTAACCCCATGGCCGCATTTTCCAAATTTTAGATGGATCGACGATGATAATTCAAGGGCAATGTTACATTAGCATGGCGCCATCAGGGTATTCTGACACTACCCTTGAATTATCACGGTTGTTCCATCTCCTTCTGTAGTGCGTCGGCACTAAAGATAAGATAAGAGATAAGATAAGACGGATACACTTTATTGCCATATGCATAGACATTAGGAATTTTTTGCGGCATAACTGACGAGCGCCCATGTTCAAATCAACACATAAAACATACATACATACATCACAATCAAGCAGACTCTAAAATACCAAACCACACATATGTATAGCAGTCATTCTACTAAATATGCACACATCTAAGTAAATAAAACAAGATAAATCTATCACATAATAAGCATATTCTGACGCCAAAAACGAAATGAGCTAAACAGGAATAAACAAAGTTTCTCGTTGAAGTAAAACTGTTGCCGCTAGGGTTTCATGTGAAAGACTGAAAACCAGAAGATGGTGGTGGAAACTCCTTTAAAATAGAAACAAGGAACGTCGTTTCGGATCAAAGATTCTTCTTCAGGTGACATGGAAACAAACGTAGAACAGAAAAGAACACGAGAGAAAGAAAAAACGTCATCCTGTATAGTGAGAATTTAGAATGACGTAAAAAAAAAAATAAATAAAAAAGAATGACGCAAATACACAAGCACAAAACACGTAGCACAAAACTTACCTCGACATACATACACGTCACTGCATATAATTCGCATTCACTCGTGCCTGCTGCCGCTTACGTACATGCACACACACACACACACACACACACACACACACACACACACACTCAACGGTAGCATCCAGTATCAACAGTGAGGTCAAGTCTGGCACCAACTACCCATCAGGCCTAGGGGCGAATGTTCATCCTTTGGCAAAATACATCCCACTTCATCCGCCGCAAAATGACAGAATCCTTTTTCGCGGATAGGCTTGGCACTTACCATCCGCGCGGCTTGAACATTCGCCCCTAGGGATGTATGCTCGGCCTGATGGGTAGTTGGTGCCAGACTTGACCTCACTGTTCTGTTGATACTGGATGCTACCGCTGAGTGTGTGTATGTGTATGTGTGTGTGTGTGTGTGTGCGTGTGTGCGTGCGTGCGTGCGTGCGTGCGTGTGTGTGTGTGTGTGTGTGTGTGTGTGTGTGTGTGTGTGTGTGTGTGTGTGTGTGTGTGTGTGTGTGTGTGTGTGTGTGTGTGTGTGTGTGTGTGTGTGTGTGCATGTACGTAAGCGGCAGCAGGCACGAGTGAATGCGAATTATATGCAGTGACGTGTATGTATGTCGACGTAAGTTTTGTGCTACGTGTTTTGTGCTTGTGTATTTGCGTCATTCTTTTTTCTTTTTTTTTACGTCATTCTAAATTCTCACTATACAGGATGACGTCCTTTTTTTTTTCTCTCGTGTTCTTTTCTGTTCTACGTTTGTTTCCATGTCACCTGAAGAAGGATCTTTGATCAGAAACGTTCGTTCGTTCATTCAGTTTACTGTCCCACTGGCACCAAGGTGATCGGGGACTAACATTGTTTACTTTAGATAACGAACACATAAAAAGGTAGAGCTTTCATTCTGTCCTTATTGTTTATAAGATACACCACACTAGGTCTTCACAATTTAATAGCCAACAACGGTCCTTATATATAAAAAAAGGTATGTATAGTTTATTTTGATATTAAAATAATGGTTAAAATTCAGGACCACTTATGTAGAAGGAGTTAAGAATTTCAATTAAGAGTCTATATATACGTCAACTATAATTTCAAAAAAGGTTAAAACCAATTTAGACGTTCGCCATAAAAGTTTGGTCCTTGTGTTTTATTCTTATCAGAGTTAACATTTTAAGATAATAAGAGTCGTAATTAAATAAATTGTGAAATAATAAGAGACATATTTAAATAAGTGTTTAAGACCCTGGTGTGACCTGCGGCATAACTGTTTTAGATCAGTTGTGAATTTTTCACTCATCTGCTGATCCTACAACCTACCGACAGGCCACTTGGACCATAGGATAAAAAAGAAAGTTCCCATTTTAAGACTGATAGTAGCATATTTACATTAAACAGTTTTTTTTAATAAAAAAAGGTCTAAAAGGTTAAGAGCGAGGGTTAAAATCTATTCCAGCCTTACATAGAAACAAAATTAAAAATACATAAAGAGATATTTAGTAAAAGATTACAATCAGTGACTGTGAACAGGGTGAAAAATAGAGTGCGCAAATCAACACGCGCGCGGGCCCTCAGATCAGTCTATTTAAACTAGTAGTCCCTAGAACCGCGCCGACCATGATGATGACATCGGTACTGGCCGATTCCAGGATGTCATGAATAGTAGTTACCCCTGGATACGACTCTCTGATTACCCTGCATTCTGCGGCGAAGGCCCCACACCCGAGAACAGCGTGATCGGGAGTGAAGCCCAGTCGCCACAGCGACAGACGGGGTCAGACCATCGCACAAGCCAACTATTTGTGCAGAGACGATTAATAATTTCCAACGAGAATGGTAATTTATAAATACTGTGTTCTTTCTGAAGTCTATATGCTAGGACGCCCGGGTGCTCCCGCACCAAAACTCTTTTTTCACTAGAATAATTGTTTTTAATTTGCTTCGCTATGAGGATTCGTGTTTCTTTGGTAGTCATGCGGAGCCGCACGGGCTGAGCGACAGGTACGTTTGCGGCGCCAGCCCGAGCGGCACCGTCTGCAGTTTCATTTCCAAGGATACCAACATGGGACGGGATCCACTGGAGGGCAGTGTCAATGCCTTTAATCATTAGTTGGTGTATAATCAGTTTTATTTCTAGTACTATATCTTGGCGACTAGACCTGTCCCCAAATTGTATACTTTGCAAGGCAGACCTAGAGTCAGTGCAGACAAGGAACTGGTACATCTGCAGTGGCAGAGCCAACACGCATTCTAATGCCCTCAGAATCGCAGTTAGCTCCGCCGTGCATACGGACCAGTCCCTGCCTAAGTTATAACTAATAGTTTTTCCCAGAGATGGAATAAGGACGCCACATCCAACATTTCCGGAATCATCTATTGATCCATCGGTGTAAGCTATAATAGCATGCGGATAGTTGGCGTCAAGATATTCCAAAGTAGAAACTCTTTGTACATGTGGATCGCTTTTTTTTTTTTTTTTTTTTTTTTTTTTTTTTTTTTTTTTTTTTTACTAATGCTTTAGTATGGATTGTTGGCGCAAGGAGGGTCCAAGGTAGTACAGGAGACAACGGTAACTCGGTAAATGTATGGGGTTTTATTCCAATTTGGTCGTGAATCTCCTGAGTGGCCGAAGTAAGAGATATTCCGGCTCTTTTGGGTCGAGTGGATTTAAAAGCTAACTCAGTGTGGTCCATTCTTTTTCATTATGATAAGTGTCCTGGGCGTTGTTAGGAACTTCAAAAATACAGTTAACATAATTTGCACAATATTTTAGTCTAAAATAGTGTAATGGAAGGATGTTAACAAAAGCGTAAACTGCTTTGTTAGAAGCATGTCGAGGTGTGCCCAAGATGAATTTAAGAGAACGCATCTCAGCTGTTTCAAGTCTTTTATTTGGAGGCCGAGAAGAAGCATTCAGCTCCGTAATTCAGGTTGGATCGCACCAACGCATGATGTAGATGTAGTAGCAATTTTGTGTTTTTGCCCCATGGTTCTTGCTTAAGAATTTTAATCAAGTTTATTGCCTTATTGGCCTTAGTAATAAGGTTATTTATATGGGCAGTCCAATTTAACGTAGATGTAAACAATACCCCCCAAAATTTGATTTGGTTAGTATTAATTATGGGGTACTTCACATCATTAGTCGTTATAGTTACTTGTTCCTGAAATTTTGTTTTGGTAGGGCCGAAGATAATAAGTTGAGTTTTATCGGGGGCCAGTTCGAAACCGTTAATCTCCAGGTATTTTTGAGTTGCGTCTATCGCCCTCTGAAATTGTTTTGATTTATTTAATGGTATTTGCCCTTTTTCAGTGTTCTTTATTTTCACCGGTTTCCAGATGTCTGTGTCGTCGGCAAATTGAGATAGCTTAAAGAAATATGTGTACGTTTATCAAGTTTAGATTTTAAGTAGGTAGGAAGATCAGCCATCATTATATTAAAGAGCGTAGGGGCCAGGCAGGTACCTTGAGGCACGCCACAATCAATTTTATGTGTCTTGGAGAGGGTTTGTTTATATTTTACCTGCAAGGTGCGTTGAAGAAAATTTGGAGATAGACAAATATATTTCCAGAAAGCCCGATTTCTTGAATTTGCTGTAAAAGTTTCTTATGCCACACTACGTCAAACGCTCGATCCGAAACGTCGTTCCTTGTTTCTATTTTAAAGGGTTTTCCACCACCATCTTCTGGTTTTCTTTCACAAAGTTTCTCGTTTCTCTCATGTTTGCTCTCTTGCACTGCGAGCCGGAGGTGTTGACTTGTTTCCGACGGTGACGGGATTAATACTGTGACTCGAGTGTTTGTCAGCGTCGTCTTTGAACCGCGAAAGTGTCGACGCTCATCCGTCAGGTGTCGCTTTGTCTATTGTTTCTATTCTACTGTGACGTGTCTCTCGTGAACGGTTAATAATATAACGTCCTAAATGTTGGTGCGTGTCTGTGGTTTATTTTCTACATTGACGCAGCATCACGGGGATTAGCGGTGTTGAAATATTCAATTCAATTCAATTCAATTCAATTCAATTCAATTCAACTCAAGTGGCAATAGGCCTGTTGCTAGTTCCTGAGCAGCGCGACTTTGAGCCGACACTAGACTTGGCGAGCCTAAAACAATAAAATCTCTGAACACATGAGCATTCAATAAACTTTAATTAACCCCTTAACTGCGGTCGAGGGGGGGGGGGCAAGGCGAATGATACCCATATGCAAGAGACATATATCCTCATGAGTTCCCGCAGTTGCGGGGGCTCATGAGGATTTACGTCTCTTGTTAGTCCTATGTTCTTTGTGCTCAAGTTTGGGCCCATTCCCTTTGTGTTTCCCACGCGAATGTCGGTCAGCGTGCAGTGGTTTCAGACGCAAAATCCGCGTCCACTGACCGGCAGTTAAGGTGTAAACACTAAGACATTCTGGTGTACCTTTAGTTTATGAACAGCTGGAGCCAATTCTGCTCAACAAAAGGTATACATAGTATTTTCATGATCCACTGAGACTGATACTTACATCTTACACCTGCAAGACGCATAGATTCTAATATGCCCCTGCTTTGCAGGGCTCATTAGAATCTGTACCTCGTGCATATCATGAGAATCTGTGCACTATGATCTCGCTGACCAGGATAGACTCAAACTGTTCCTCAAATTAAAGGCGCGCATTATGTGGCTAAGCTGATGGCCCAGAATTAAAAGATGGTCCAGAATTTTAATCACCTTTTAACTTTATATAAAAAATAAATGAAAGATGGATCAACATTTTTAATTGGCACGCAAAGACAGATCATATGGAAATATCTGGCATTCACTCCTATCACTCCCTGGCGCATGTGGCTGCTATCTGAGTGCGGGTGGCTGCTCGCGCCAGGGAGACCAGCTCCACTGATGAAGAAACAAATCTGAACAATAATTGTGTGAATGATATAGCTCACTCCTTCCCCTTCCTCCCATTTCAGTTCCCCAATAGCTAAAGCATAATATAACCCGGCCCTTAACTACCGGGGGCAAGGCGACTGATACCCATCTGCAAAAGACATAAATCCTGAGGACTTATGTCTCTTGTTAATCCAGTATTCGTTGTTCCCACGTTTTGTCATATCCTATTAACTCATTCAGCCCGACAGCCGTATTTCCCAAATTTTGGAAGTGTCATCTAACGACTATGCACCAGTTACAGGAGATGGATCGACCATGATAATTCAAGGGCAGTGCCAGATTAGCTCGGCGCCGACAGGCGCCAAGCTAATCTGGCACTACCCTTGAATTATCATGGTCGACCCATCTCCTGCTGTAGTGCGTCAGGGCTGAATGGGTTAAGTCGCTCATCACTCTCCGTGCCGTGGGAGGTTAAACCTGAACGAACAAGAAGAAGCGCAGCTGACTCTTAATTAGCGCACATGATGGTAGAGACTGACATCTGTGCAATTTATTTTACTACATACTAGCGTCAAAAATCTCTGCTCCATATAGGAGAACTGCTTTTACGTTTGAGTTGAAAATCCGGATTTTGGTGTGTTGTGACAGCTCTCTGGAACTCCACACTTTTTTCAGCTGGAGAAAGGCTGCTCTGGCTTTACCGATTCGTGCTCTGACATCTGCATCAGTGCCGCCTTTTTTGTCTATGAAAACGAAAACCACAGTCAACAGAGTACAAATCTTCATGAACAGTTGCCTTAGAAGAATCTTGAAAATCCATTGGCCAGAGAAGATCAGCAACGTCAGACTCTGGGAGAGAACAGAGCAGATAACAGCAGAGAATGAAATTGGACAAAGAAGATGGGGATGGATTGGTCACAGTCTGAGAAAGCCAGTTTCCAGAATCACTAGGCAGGCATTGTCATGGAACCCCCAGGGAAAGAGGAAAAGAGGCAGGCCGAGAAACACCTGGCGTCGAGACCTCCAAGCAGACATCAAGAGACTGGGAACCACCTGGCGTAAAATCGAAGGAGAAGCACAGGACAGGAGTCGCTGGAGGTCTCTCGTCGACGGCCTATACCCGGGTAGGGGTGACAGGCGTAAGTAAGTAAGTAAGCGTCAAAAGTACAGCCACACATCAGGCACTGCACTCCAACTGACAATTAATGTTGCATTTTTTGTGGTATGACACTGGTCGGTCCATCTCATGCGCTGTGTACGTGTTTTCAGTCGACTCTAAAGTAAATTTATGTGATTCACATCAACGTGTATGCGGGCGAAAAAAATGAAGCGTGTTTGGGTGGTGTCTATCTGTCCTCCCTCCCTCCCTCCCTCCATCCATCCAGGTGTCGTTCATCAGACAGCAGAAACTCACCGGAAACGAAACTTATTAAAGTTTTATTGATGTACAATACCAGTGATGCAAACTTTCACAACAAAACGAATGAATGAATGAATCAATCAATCAATAAATGAATCAACGAATGAATGAATGGGACGGTGCATCTGAGAAGCGTCAACATTGCAGTGTACCAGCTGTAAGACAGATGGATCGACCGCGACTGTTCAGGGGTAGTTCCACATTTGCTAGGTGCCTTCATGCGCATGGCAAGTCTGGCACTACCCTTTAACTATGATGGCCAATCAATCTTTCACAAAGGTGTCTTGACGGGTGAATACACTGGGTGGGGTGGGGAGGGGGGGGGGCACGTGCGCCTAGTCAACTGCGCTCGTTCAGTTAGTTAATCCTTTGGGTGTCGGTACTGGTTTTAGTCGCGATGATTCCTGCAGAAATCATCGCGACTAAAACCGCTATCGACGCCCAAAGGGTTAAAAGCGCTTTCTTTGCCAATGTACATAATCATCGATCATTGCACCTCCAATGTGATATCTTTTTTAATCACCGTGCTTTGCGATTGGGCGATGCACCGATACAGGCCCGCGTCAGACAAACTGACCTCATAAAAAATGACGTCAGTCTGAGTGACGAAACCCATCAGCTGTGACGTGCTCTCGCCGGTCAATGTTTCAAGCACACCATCTTGTCCAATTCTGGAGATTTCCACAGTGCGATTAAAATCAGCGCTGCTACCGACCACGCAGCAAGACAGGATGCAGTATGTTCCTTCGTAGCAGCTGACTGTACTCCAGTCTCTGTTGTGTTCATTGACCGTGAAAACCATTGACCCGGTTGGGAAAATATCGTCTTCTTCAAACAGGTGAAACGTGAGGAACGCGGTCACGGAAATTTTCCCAGTTAGGCAGATTCTGTCCGGACAAGTTACGTCACTTCCTACGTCAAACACTATGACGCCTTTACGATTTGCAACAACTGTACTGATGTTCGCCTGGATGCTAATATTATTTCCTGAAGTCAGTTTGAGAGGACCGTTATCAGACTCGTCACGGGGAAAGTAGGTTGGAAAGACTGAGTAGACTCTATTGTCATCAGTTGCCGACGTCATGGCATCGTCATAAAACATGTTGACAAAAGACGAACTGATTTGCATGCCCGGTTTGTCTGACGTCATTGTGACGTTTACGACTAGGTCATCCCTCCTCGTGTAAATGAGGTTAGGACCATGGCTGAAGTGTAGTTGTATGTTAGAAATTTTATTCTGCCATATTAGATTTTCACCGAAGTGCAGAGTGACGGAACAGTCCTCCAGGATGAAGAGAACACTGCTGAAATAGTCCAGCTCACTGAGTGCCAAATTCACCGCTCCATACTCGTGCTCTATGTACGGGCCATCTGAAACAAGTTAAGTAGTTTTGACAATAATAAAACTGGCCATTGTATAGGTGCTTTACCCAATTCTGTGACGAAGGAACGAACGAACTAACTAGCCTACCCCCGTCCCTATTAACCTCGGTGCCGATTGACATAACAATGGAAGCTAGATAAATAGCGTACACCTTCATACATACAAATATATATTCACACACACACACACTCACACACACACACTCACACACACGCGCACGCACGCACACACACGCATATGCACACGCACGCACACGCACACGCTCACACACACACACTTACATGGATGGTTTAGGTAGACAGCGGGCTTAGTTGAGCTTATATACGAGATGGTCAGGTTGTTTTCATCCCTCAGCAAAGACACAAAGCGAAAGTCACGCTGAAAACAAAGATCAGAAAAGCGGCGTTGGTGTGTTGTTGTTAAATCACCGTATAACACACAAGCGACACAGACTGCGCACAAACCTAACTCTTACCATTCACCCCTTGACCGCCGAGAAAACGTGAGCATGATCCAACTTCAAGAGACACAGATCGTCATGAGCCCCCGCGTCTGCGGGGGCTCATGAGGATCTGTGCCTCTTGCTGAGACCGATTTATATTAGTGTTCTCTGGGCGGTTGTGGATTTTGCTGTTGAAGAAAGAGTTCAGAAACAAAATATGCGTCCATTGGCAGGGATGGGGTTAAACCCCTCTTTGCTGGGGTTAAAATGTGAACACTAACGGAGAGACTAAGAAGATCGTAAGCCCGCGTAGACAGGACAGAGTTTCCTTTGCCTCCAAGCCAATCTGGTACTACCCAGAAGAACGACAGCCGAGCTATCTCATGCTGTCACGCCTTAACCTCTTCACTACGGAGAAAATGTGAACACCACCCGACTGCCAGAGGTATAGATCCTGCGAGGGCTCACGAGGATCTACGTCTCTTGCTGAAACCACTTTATATCCACGTTTCTTTGACGACAGAGGATCATTGACATTGGGTGTGCACTGGTTTCCAATGATCAGTGAGCGTTCATTACATGTATTTTCCAAAACACATCCTGCGTCTAATGGCATGGCAGTGAAGGTATTTAACCCATTTCAATCCTGAAGAGGACATTATCATTTTTTTAAGATAATTATGTCCTTTGAGGTTTTGAGTTCTAGAGAGAGATCGACCATGATAGTTCAAGGGTGGTGTCAGACTAGCTTGGCGCCTACAGGCGCCAAGCTAGTCTGACACCACCCTTGAACTATCATGGTCGATCCACATCTGTCGTTTCACGTCAGAGCTTTATGGGTAGAGTTGCACAGTATTACCGGCATACCGAGGGGAAAAAAAACAACCCCGATATGACATTGTACCGGTAGGATATACCGGTGCGGGTGCACTGGCTGTTATTGTTAGCAATGAGTTAAAACGGAAAGAAGGAAGTAGCGGGTCGATAGAGGGAACCAGTGAGAGCTGTTTGCTAAAGTGTGCTTCTGTTCAACTGCATCACGGTTCCATAGCTATCTGATATATACAAATCGCGGTTTAAGTTCAAGACTGGCAACTGCCAGAATTGGCCCGGCGCCGGGCAGATGACGTACCGCCCTTTTGACGTCACACTCGTGTGTGTGTGTGTGTGTGTGTGTGTGTGTGTGTGTGTGTGTGTGTGTGTGTGTGTGTGTGTGTGTGTGTGTGTTTGCGTGCGTGCGTGCGTGCGTGAGTGTGTGTCAGTGTGAGTGTGTGCGTGCGTGCGTATGTGTGTGTGTGCGTGTGTGTCTGTGTGTGTGTGTGAAAGAGAGAGAGAGAGAGAGAGAGAGAGAGAGAGAGAGAGAGAGAGAGAGAGAGAGAGAAAAAAAAAAACGTTAATTAAAGGATAAACAATTATAGGTATCATATTGCCTGCATTATAGGTATCATATTGCCTACATTATAGGTATCATATTGCCTACATTATAGGTATTATATTGCCTACATTACTTGCTTTCCTGTTAACTCTTAGGTGAAATGCATGCATGAAAACACTTTACAAGCTAAGTACCCGAAACTAAGGTAATAAATTGTTCATAAAAGTACTGTACTGTATAAGCACCTAGTGCAGTTAGTATTTTTTTTTTTTATGTAGTGCCAAAACGGATGTATAATGTGTGGGTGTTAGTGTGATTTCAAGGATATATCCGTGTTTACTTGAGGAGTCTATCAAACTATATTCGCAGTTACACATTTAATAGTTTTGTCTTCGGGTCATACGTCATGGATGTATTCGCGAAGGGGTCTTTTAAAGGTGCTAAGGGGCAATGCTGATTTAAGTTGCATTGGAAGGGAATTTCACGCTGAAACACCCCTGAAAACATAATATAAACCGAATTTAAATGTATGCATGTCGTTCCTGGTATTGTGCAAGTGAATTTGACCAGTTCTTGTCGCTGTCTGATGGCGTGGGTTAAAATTAAACATTGGAGGAGATTTGCCACGCGAAACTTTGTGCATAAGGAGACATTTCTTGAATTTTAATCGGTTTTAACGTGCTCGATGTGGAACATTTTGATTTTAACCCATTTAGCCCCAACGCCCTACAGGAGGAGATGGATTGACCATGACAAGTCAAGCCTTCAGGCGCCAAGCTTATCTGGCACTACCCTTGAATTATCATGGTCAATTCATTTTCTGCTGTCGTTATGCAACACTTTACAAATATGGAAAATGCACCCGTGGGGTCACCGAAACATCGGTTAAGTGGGATCTGGAAGGATTTATTCAATAGACCCACCATACAGCTTAATGAGCTGACTTTTTCATGTGGTTTTCACTGAACACATCCCATAGTGTCGAGGCATAACACAATTGTATTTTTTTATGTCTTTGCAAAAATAGTATACAACAGTTAATATTGAGTCTATACTAAATCATTTTTAGAAAGTAGAAGTGAAATCTTATCAATTATTAAATGCTGTAGACTATTAACCTTTGATTCATTTGCTTTAGAAACGTGTAGAGTTCAGAGAGAGAGAGAGAGAGAGAGAGAGAGAGGCGTGGATGTGATATCTGCGGTTGCCGGTATAGAGGGGAGGGGAGACATACAAATATCGTTAAAAATACCGGTACGGATTTTCGTACCTGTATACAACTCTATTTATGGGTTAACTTTGCATCCTGAGACAATTCTGCTTGAAATTAGTTAACTATGATAATTCAAGGGTGGCGCCAGAATAGCTTGGCACCTTAGGCGCCAAGCTATTCTGGCACCACCCTTGAACTAAACTGGTTGATCTATCTTCTTATCTGTAATGTAGCCTTTATAGGACAATAAACAATTTTATTAAAAAAATCAGCCTAGGATATAATGGGTTAAGGATGAACGCTGTACAGTAATAAGTTCCAATCAAAGTCTTACCGGTACGGTGAATCCGCCGTTCGCCTCCAGAGTAGGTCGTGCAGTTGTTAATGACAAATATGATTCAGTTAGAAGCAGCACCAAGCAGCAGAAATTTGAAAACGCCATCTTGACAGTTTTCACCAGGATGTGAAATAGAGCAGCGTTTGAGCAAGACTCTGTTTAGACCAGTGTTTGGTGCGTGTATTTATAGGTATGCAGCGAACTTTTAGGCCGACTGTGTGACTGCGAACAAGATTTTGAACTGTCATTTGAACTACAGGCATTTGAGAATAAATCAGTGAAGGATGTGTGGACAAATGTTTAGAAGTACAATGCACCCGGTCATTCGTATTCTTTCAAAGTGAAAAGTTCGCGACTTTGCTGTCATCTTTTCTCATTTATTTCAATATTTCTGTTGAAAAAAAATTCTGGGTGCATTTTCTCATTGACCTACTTCATCACTTAGCCAACTGGCAGTTGCGTAGGCTCATGAGGATCTATGCCTCTTGCTTTTGACACGTGTTCACTTTTTCTCGGCAGTGAAAGGGTTAATATCCCCGATTTTAATTACTGTTCTGTGCTTGTCCTTCTTCATTCACCTGATTGTTTCGGTCACAACATTTTTTTTTACGTCATTCTCCGCAAATTTCTTCTTTTAACTCCATTTAACCCCAATACCACATTTCCCAAATTCTGGAGGTGCTACTTAGAGAGCTTGTACCTGTTGAAGGAGATGGATCGACCATAATTCAGGAGTAGTGCCAGATGAGCTTGGCGCCTGCAGGCGCCAAGCTCATCTGGCACTGCCCTTGAATTATCATGTTCAATCCGTCTCCTGTTGTAGGGCGTTGGGGCTAAACGGGTTAATGTTCAAAATGTAACATCTCCTTAGATTCGTGGACCGCAGTGACGTGAAACTCAAAATAACGTCACACTACTGACAGTGTCAACGTCACAAATCAAAAGTGATGCTCCTTTGGCCTTCACTGACCTCCGGAATATTGCAGAGAATCATGAATATAATACCTTTTCATTTTATGCGCGGCTTGGCAATCGCCTTTTTGGTCGGGACTGAAGAGGAACTGTTTACTTTTATGCACATGAACCCCTTCACCGCCGAGAAAAAAAGTGAACACGATCCAACTGCAAGAGACATAGATCCTCATGAGCCCCCGCGACTGCGGAGGCTCATGAAGATCTGTGCCTCTTGCTGAGACCAATTTGCATCCTTGGACGTTGTTAGCTTTGCTTTTTGTCGTTGAATGAAAACAGATTTCAGAAACAAAAATTATGTACGTACAGCGGCAGGCAAGGGATTAATTTGCGCCTGATGATGTTGAGGGCTCTTTCCATTACATTCGACATCAAATGCCTGTGCTGTGAAGATGTAAATACTTCGTGCTACAATCGTTGTTCCGGTTTTGAAGTGGGATATGACGGCGATAACTCATTAGGATCGGCGCAATGTATACCACTGACATTTGCGGACACAGCATGCTTCAGCGGGGAAAAAACGTCACCCACATCGAAATTAGCCCAGTCATTACCGGTCATTTGTGTGCTGTTCTGTGATTTTTTACCTTACGGCGTCCTGCCGTAAGGGCCAAAATCACAGACCAGCACACAGTTTGTGAAATAACGGTGTAACAATAACGGAGTGACCTCACCGCTATTCATAGCATGGCATCGGTTGTATGTGACGAAGCCCTTCTGAAATTATGATTAACTCATTCAGCCCGGACACACCACAGCAAGACATGGATCGAACATGACAGTTCAAGGGTGGTGGCAGAATAGCTTGGCGCTCATAGGCACCAAGCTATTCTGGCACCACCCTTGAATTATCATGTTCGATCTGTCTCTAGAACTGTAATACAGGTCCTTCAGAGGGCCGCAACTTTAAAATTTGGGGATTTCGCTCCTCGGGTAGAATGTGTTAATACCCACGTAATTGCTTCACTGACGTAAAGAGCAGCTTTGAGGGAGGTGCGACTACAAGGATGTAATAACGTTCATCCACTGGTTTTAGACACGGATGGATAAATCGTCCAGTCATACCCTTCACTGCCGGTTGACGGTGATGATATTTCTGAAATCTTTGTGAAATCAAATGCCTGTGAGCCCCAGCCGCCCGAGGACCATGGATAGAAAGTAGTGTCCGCAAGAGGCATGGATCCTCAAGAGCCCCCGCACTTGCGGGGGCTCATGAGGATCCATGCCTCTTGCAGTTGTGTGCAGCTCATATCATGGGTGCCATACAACACCCAAAGTTAAAATGCAAAATATCGTGCTTACAAGGATATGTCTGTGTTTCTTGATATCCAAATAGTTGTTGCTTTTTCTTTTTCAAATACTATTTTCAACTTCAAATTCAAACTCGGCATCTGATGTTAAGATCTTTCTATTCATACAATTTGGATGACCCCTCGGATAGGTCAAGGGTCACAAGAGGGCCATAAATAGGTCACAAACAGCCATATTTTTACACAAATTGCATTTTCTCAAATACTATTTTCAACTTCAAATCCAAACTTGGTACAGAGATACCTGATAGCAAGACCTTTGTATGCATAGTAATTTGGATGACCCTTGGGGTCACTTGAGGTCCATAAATAGGTCATAATCAGCCATATTTTGTATGAACATTGCTTTTTCTCAAATACTATTTCAAAGCCAAACTAGGAACAAATACACCCTGATGGTAAGATATTTGTATGAATCCTAATTTGTATAAACCCTCTGAAAGGTCAAGGCTCACATGAGGTCGACAAATGTGTGAAAAAATAAAAATTTTGATAGAGTATGTTTTAAAGTTTTGGATCAATCATGCGCCCGAGCCATATGGGCTTTGCCATTCTTGTTTACAAAGTGGTGGGTGAGTTAGTAAGCAACAACAGAACTCAAGGGAGAGAAAAACATATACTTTTCGAAATTCTGCAGGAATAACTTGCATATATTTGTGTCCATAAAAGCTCAGTCTGCGCATATCAGAGCAACCAAATATTTGCTGGCTAGGTTTAAAGCAGAAGTAGACGCACAGAAAGTACTGCAGCTGGCGTAAGAACTGAGTTTTATTCTCACAGGAAAATGCAAAACTCCTCAACATTTCAGTACACGTTTTCTAGCACACTACTTGTTCAAATTAAGCTTTTAAGAAGCTAAAAGCACTTTTATTTAACCCATTTAGCCCCAAGACCCTAACACAGGAGATGGATGGACCGTGATAATTCAAGGGCAGTGCCAGATTAGCTTGGCGCCTTCAGGCGCCAAGCTAATCTGGCACTGCCCTTGATTTATCCCGGTCCACCCATCTCCTGCAACTGGTACATAGTTGTCAGGTGACAACTCAGTCCAACGTTTGGGAAATGGGACCTTGGGGTTAAAAGGGTTAACAACGACTCCGTACATCTAACATGTACGCATTGATGAAGTTTCGTTTGAAACTCCCAACAACGAACGACAGCGATAACGAGTGTGTGCCGGGTTCATGAGGATCTATGCCTCTTGGAGATGTTCGGAGTGTTGTCTATATGTATGGTCGAAGCTGGTTATCCGCCGTGACCTGGCTCTCCCGGCGTTCGTTGTTGGGAGTCGTTCGATGAAAACGCAACGTCGCTCTTGTCCAAGTTATACCGTCAGACCGATAACAGCGGCCTGAATTTTTCTTCTTCTTAATAATCAAGCGGCGTCCAAACCGGGCACCTAGTGCGCAAAGGCACGGCCGTGCGCGGGGATAACGGCGGCCACTGACGTCCGCCCGATGGCCGGCCTTTGCGCATTGGGCACCAGCTTAAAATTTAATGAGTAAAGGCATCCGTACACGAGGATAGAAATGGGCCTATCCTGTCCTATCCGCGCCTATCCACCCACTCGATAGTTTGTCGATAGGTCTCGCTAGCTCGCCGATACTTTTCTATCCGCCTGATAGTCCGAATAGAGACTGCTTCTATTTTTCCTATCCTAGCCGCCTCGCCTATCCGCCAACAACCAATCAGCAGAGCAATACGCGTCACGTGTGATTGTGGTTTTCTACTGTGCAAATATGGCGGCAAAGACGATGAGCGACTGCCAGACTGCCCATTTTATTGAGCTAGTCAGAGAAAATCCGTGTATCTGGGATACACGAGATCCAGCCTACCATGACCGAAATGCGGACGCTGAAGTATCCACTCCCTCGCCCACACTCTTTTCTCCTTCTTTCTAGCCACAATAATTGCGGTTGCTGCGGCAATTGTGCTCAGTTTTACGTCGGATGAATCGTCTCTCATGTACGCAGCCATTTTGTTTGTTGTGTCTCGTGTACATGAACGTCTCGCGAGATTTTCCAAATAAGGAAATAGCGCACACGCCTCTTGCTGAGAGCTATCGCCGTGTACGGTGAAAAACTATCAACCAGATAGAATAGTCCGCCGATAGTTTTCTATCCTCAGGTCAAAACTATCCACGTGTACGATTGCCTTAACATGTACTGCTTATGACCTCTACCTTAGAAATGGCCTTATTCAGCACATACGAATGCGAAATATTACTGCTGACGTCTGCTGATGGTATCTCTTTATGGTAAATTGCTGTCGCTCGTCACTCGACCACTAATGACAGGGACGAGTACATGTGATTCACGGTCACTGCCAAAAAGCCGTGACGTCACAAATGTGTGCACCGAAGTGGCGACGCACAACACAGTTTAGTGGCATCGCTTCACACATCGTGGTTTGTAGGGCGTCGTCATTCGCTCATCACGCAGGGTGCACAAAACCCACCGGCCTCGGCGGCGAAAACAATTCGCTCAAAGCTTTCCTTTATCGCTATCTGGTTTTCTCAAAACAGAACTATAGCCGTTGAATTTAAACGAAAAATGCCTGAATTGGGCTGTACTAGAAAATGTCGTCGGCATTAATTTTGCTGACCACAGCGGGAGACATGGCGTGTTATAGACAGTGGGATAACTTTTGAACGATCCTCGGTGTTGTGAAACAAGCGGGTCTACAATCTAATCATACTGTTAAACTAAGGAAGAAATCTTCAACCTGAAGGCCTGTTTCAACAAAATCCATTGGTTTTCAAGCAGAAGCCAATTTCAACAGGTCAGTTAGGACAGGATCTGGGTGTAACAAAATGACAGGCATTCACGAACCGTATTTCAACAAAAAGTGGTGCAATAAGTTTAAGTTCAGCTTTTAGAGTGCTTGTTTTGCTTTTGTTTTCTCCTTACAGATCTTAAGTTCATTGTGAAACAAAAACATGTTTATGGGTCAGTTTGTAAGTTTTTCACATTAGACATTTTATTTGCCTTGTGTCAGAGGGACCCATGATCTGAGAGGTACACAGTTGGATTGTACTCGCTTTTTCTCGGCAGTGAAGGGGTCAACGCCACAGCAAGCAACGCCCTTGGTGTATTCTGTTCGTTTGGAAATAACCAAGAAAGAAAGCAGCACAGGCGTAGATCCTCATGAGCCCCCTCATGTTACACAGTGGGCAAAATGTCTAAAACCAAACCAATTCGAGTGTTCTACATTGAAACTGCATGATCACACCAATCAGCAACACTTTTATTCATGTATACTGACAAGCAAAAGAAATGCAACATTTCTGGAATCATCGTATAGTGCGCGCGAACTTCGTGTGACATTAAAAGTTCAGTCTATGGGTAAACTGTCTTCTCTTGTCATAAGCAGGACAACTTGACAGCTTGTCTGCAGATTATTAGTCCGATCATTCCAATTTCAATTATGCCGATCATTCCAGGTTTATATTGATCATATCACATCAAACACAAACATATGATCATCATTTTTCGTGTTACATGGGCATACTTTTGCATTCAAACAAACTCACACACACCGGCACACACACATACATACATAAACGTACCCACGCACACACGCACGCACGCACACACACACACATTCACGCACACACGTACTCACACACACACACACACACCCACGTGTATGTGGTCTAGGCACTGTTGATGTCTGGGACATCCTTATCACAAAACAGCGAACTCACTGAAGAAATGTGTGTACACTCGACATTTTGTCTTAAATTTTGTCTTAAGATAAACTGTCTTCTCTTGCCATAAATATGACAACAACCTGTCTGCATATTATGCTAAAATATTTCTGGAATCATCGTACGGTGCGCGCGAACTTCGTGTGACATTAAAAGTTCAGTCTATGGGTAAACTGTCTTCTCTTGTCATAAGCAGGACAACTTGACAGCTTGTCTGCAGATTATTAGTCTGATCATTCCAATTTCAATTATGCCGATCATTCCAGGTTTATATTGATCATATCACATCAAACACAAACATATGATCATCATTTTTCGTTTTACATGGGCATACTTTTGCATTCAAACACACACACACACACACACACACACACACACACACACACACACACACACACACACATACATACATACATACATGAACGTACGCACGCACGCACGCACGCACACACACACCTTCACGCACACAAGTACTCACTCAGACACACACACCCACGTGTATGTGGTCTAGGCACTGTTGATGTCTGGGACACCCTTATCACAAATCAGCGAACTCACTGAAGTGCTTGTTTTGCACACTCGACATTTTGTCTTAAATTTTGTCTTAAGAAAAAAATTTTCTCTTGCCATAAATATGACAACAGCCTGTCTGCAGATTATGATTATGCTAAAATATTTTACAAAAGCAAAGTGTATTGCCCAGTGTTACACATCATTGGGCAAAATGTCTCAAACCAAACCAAAACAAACCAAAACAAACCAAACCAAAAAAGAACTGGAACCCCATCCACAGACTTCTTTTTAAGGAGTCTGTGGGTGGGACCAAGTTCTTTTTTCTTTTCTTTTTTTCTCTCTTCTTCTTCTTTTCAAGAAGCCTGAGACCCCAACCCTGATCGAATTGTAACTGGTCCGCCCAGGAATTAATAGTAAGTAATTCTCCGGTAGTCAGACGGATGACTCTGGTTAGAAAACGAAGATTCGCTCTAAACCGACAGCTTAGACAAATTTATGCACTCAGGCGGGGAACAGAACTAAAATCTCGTCAAGCAAAAGGCACGGGTCCTCATGAGCCCAAACAAATGCGGGGGCACATGAGGATCTATGCTTCTTGTAGATTGCCTGCGTTCATCTACAGATCCTGTCACAGACAAGCCAGAAACGCAGAAGAGAAAGTCTGCAATGTATTTGTTTATTTATTTATTTATTTATTTATTTATTTATCTTTTAAAATTATTTATTTATTTAAGAGAAAAATATTTTATTATTATTACTATTACTATTATTATTATTAGTAGTAGTAGTAGTAGTAGTAGTAGTAGTAGTAGTAGTAGTAGTAGTAGTTATTTATTTATTTATTTATTTATTATTTTTAGAGAAGACAGTCAACCTGAGGGACAACTGTCCTAGTCTCCAACTTTTTTTTTCTTTTTTTTTTTCTTTTAAGGGAAGCTAGTCAACGTGGGACATAAGACAACTGCCCTAGTCTGCAAGTGATTGTCATGAGACCCTGCTAATTACATTCTCTTATTCAAGAATTATCTAGTATTCCGTCTTTCCAGCGGTCATAGATTGTGATTCTGAAATACTTGTATCGTACACCAACGCCAAAGAGACCCAGCCGTCCAAGGAACACAGCTGTGTCC
The DNA here is from genome assembly GCA_036245525.1 of Semisulcospira habei. Taxonomy (NCBI): domain Eukaryota; kingdom Metazoa; phylum Mollusca; class Gastropoda; family Semisulcospiridae; genus Semisulcospira; species Semisulcospira habei. Next base: position 3,774 of record BTPG01000115.1, on the reverse strand, counting down.
GCAAGAGACATAGATCCTCATGAGCCCCCGCAGTTGCGGGGGCTCATGAGGATCTATGTCTCTTGCATTGGGATCGTGCTCGGTTTTCCTCGGAAGTGAAGAAATTAAACATAACACACACAAAAATCGTTTGCTTGAGACGTCAGGTCTCGCTGAAGAGAGATGATGATGATGATGATGATGATGATTACGATGATTGCGATGATGATGATGAAACTTTATTTTTTAACGGTAAAAAAAAATTGACAGAAAACAAATCGTCATTTTACAAACTTGGCGTTGCTAACATCTACGGCATAAAAAAAGAGGAGAAACAAGGTGATGATTTCATCCCAAAGTCTACCGTATTGTTTGGAGCTCACATGCGTTTATCTTTTAGGAACATTTAGAGTTGTTTATATGTTTAGGCTTATAATGCTGATCCATTCCCTCCTCTCTAAGCCAACCTCTGATCAACACACACGTCGGCGTACTCAAATAAAGACAGACTTCGTGACACACGGCGTTTGCCGTCATTAGTACGTTCTGTAGCGACAGGAATCCACCTACAACTTTGCAATTTTCTTGCTGATTTTCATGCCCAGAGCTTACAGTTTACAATTTGACCTAATCCTGCTCCAGGCCCGGGATAAACAGCAGGTTTATGCAAACACTGTTAATGAAAAATCATGCGGGTATTAATAGAAGATAGCTTTTTTCGTAAAAGAAAAATTAAAGTTATGTTAGCTGTTTTACAAATGACTTCCGAAAAAGTGGTGCAGAAAACTGTCTGATTTTCACACCTAGGGCATACAGGTCACAATTGACTTAATTGTAACCGACAGCCAATACAAACTGCAGACTTATGTAAATACCGTATACGAAAAATCATGCGATTATTAATGAGAAGATTGTTTTTTCTTTGTAAAAAAGATTCAATTGTTTTAAGATTAACCCATGTCATAATTCGTGAAATTAATCCCCAAAAACGTGAAAATATGTATATATTTTTTTTAAATATTTAATTATGACTCAAAACGTTCCAGAGGTACAATGCTGGTTAACGAACTCATTCAATATATCCCTTTTATGTAGCTATACGCAAAACATCTAGTAAAAATTAGAAAAAGTACGGACTCCAGTGTGGATCATCCGGTTTTTGTAAAACCGCCATTTTCTCGCCAATGAGCATCTTAATCAAAACATTTTTAAAAAATGGTCCCGACATAATTCTTTTAAGGACAATATCCTAAAATTTCAAGCTTGTCCGTCCTCAAACGCGGGCTCTAGTCGCTGTCACATGCACACACACACACACACACACACACACACACACACACACACACACACACACACACACAGTACACACACATACACACACACACACCTCACACACACACACACACACACACACACACACACACACACACACACACACACACAAACACACGGCGTTTGGCGCCAAATCGTTTGCGCAGCTAGACAAGTGAAGTAATTTTTATCATGTTACGTCTTTGCCAGAATTTCTGCGCCGCACGCACGGCAAACACGTCATGTGCATGCTCCGGAATGCGCTCCGACAGCCCCATTTCAAAGTCTACCGTATTTTTAAATACACACACACACACACACACACACACACACACACACACACACACACACACGCACGCACACACAGACTAACCATCTGCATAAAATACATGACCTACAGGAGACAGTACCTGAGAGAAGTACTAAGTTTGACTCATCAGGTAATCCGAAAATTTTGTTTTAAAAATTCCTGGTGAGGTTGTAGATTTCAACTGTGCAGGGACCAGAGAATGACTGACATACTAGTTTTAAAAAGGTCCATTCTTGGCAGTGGTGGGGGTAAGGTATTGTTTCTTGAGGGCCGTTCACGCTCTTGCTGAGATATCAATTTAGTGATTAGATACTGGGGTGTCATATTATTCAGTATCTTATGATTGAGTTTCCACATTCCTTCTGCGATAATTGAAGAAAAGCAGCGACTGATCTCTCTATTTGTTTATTTTGAAAAAAGGGTATTTACCCGAAATATTAATCAATTGTGTTGTAACTGTCTTTTCTAAGCGTGTTTCTTTCTCCGTTGGATACTTCTCATTATCTTATGCATTTGTTTAAAGTTAGTTGCTGACGCAGACCGAGAATGTTTACGTGTCTATATTTGTCTGTGGTAGGGATGGGGCGTCGATCTATCATTTTTACATCTCTTTTATATATTTGGAGTTTAACCTCTTCATGTGCATGTGTGTGTGTGTGGGGGGGGGTGTGAGGGGGGGGGGGAGGGCTGAGGTTGACGGCCGACAGTCGAACCTTTGACCTAAACTTTAGGTGACTACAAATGAAAAGAGAACGAGAGAGAGAGAGCGGAGAGAGAGAGAGAGAGAGAGAGAGAGAGAGAGAGAGAGAGAGAGAGAGAGAGAGAGAGAGAGAGAGAGAGAGAGAATTCCCGGCTTTCGTTCTCACCCACTCTCATAGCCTGGAGGGACACAGCCATGATGTCGTCTTGTGTAAGAAGCGGAGGGGCGGAGAGTGGGGATGCAACTGTTTCTATGTCCATTGCACACCTCTGAGAGGTACTGCTGTCAAGGGCAGCAGACAGAGGTGTAGGTGTACTGTCAGAGTTATCAGTCACTGATCGACTGTTTGTATGGGCTGATGCTTTGTTCAGTTTCTTTTGCAGATCTCGGAGGCGCTGCTTGTGATTCTGTTTAGCCCTGGATAAACCGTTTACAGTGCTGTCCATAGCGTGCTGAGCTGATTCGACACTATTTATCCTTTAGTCGAGACCAGACAACATCTCGCCCATGCAGGACTCTGTGGCTTGCAGATCCTTGGCTCTCCTCACTGCTTCATCACGGATGTGGCTGTCAAGTTGATCAATCTTGACGAGAGCCGCTGACAGCCCTTTAAACAAAGTGTCTACATCAGCACGAAGACCCGCGATGATATTAAGAGCATCGTGTAGGCGGGAGTACAACTGTGATGAATTCTGTAGTGCTGGTAGAGCGGCAAGATGTCGGAGAGGGAGCACGGTGTTCATGGAGGTAACATGAGCGGCTGCCTGGGTCATACCTGGGTCGCTGCTGTTTATTATCTCAGGTGGACAGGAAGCTGGTCGAGACGCAGGGAGCAAAGTCACGGTGTGTAACTCTGCCTCTGACGGGCTGATCTCAAAGTCAGTTGCGGGAAGGAGCCTGGTTTGCATGCCAGGAGATGACACTTGCAAATCATTCACGGCTGCAATAACAGGAACAACACACGCTGAATCTGTAGGGGGTGTGGCTGTAAAGGAGACACGATCTGCCGACGATGACAAGTGCTGGGGCGAGATCGGCCTTAGCATGTTATCCCCCTTCGGTCAGTATCAGCATTAGGAGCGAAACTCCTGAGGTTTCCGTTAGAGTGGAGCGGGTGGGAGTGATGGGAGTGTCTGCCAAGGAGACGTCGAGCAACAACCCACGTGATTCGCTAGGGGAGATGGTGGGGGAGGTGAAGGATGGTGTGACTGTGAAGGATGATGTGGTCTGGTTGCTAACAACCCTGTTATCCCTCGCCTCAGTGGATGTGAAATCACACACTGCAGTGGAGGATGAGGACTGGTGCGGATATGGGGGGTGCTGTGGATCGCAGCTAGAACATAGAAGTAGGTGACTGAATGTTGGCGGGGGCACATCATCTTCGTTAAAGTTCCCGTTCTGTAGTGACCTGACCAGGGCACACAGCTGGTGGAATTCCGTTTTCACCCACTCTTCAGCTCGTATTCCCTGGATC
>BTPG01000114.1:6635-50000 GCA_036245525.1 Semisulcospira habei | reverse complement strand
CTTGGACGTATCCATCCGTGAATCGCTCGCCCTGGCATCTCCAGACCCTCACCCTGCCGTCGTTAAAGGGCACAGTGAACTGTGACTCATCAGTAAACAGAACCTGAGTCCACTGGAGTCTGTTCCACCTCACATGTTGACGACACCAGGCAATCCAGGCTCTGCGATGAGCTGGAGTGAGGGGTATTCTCACTGCTGCTCTGCATGAAGCCAGGCCAATTTCGCGCAGACATTGGCAGACTGTGCTTCTGCTGACATTAACGTTTGCAGCTTGCATCAGTTGACGTCGCAGAGTTGTTGACGTGACAGTTCGGTCGTGCAGAGCCGCCACACAGAGGTATCTGTCCTCCCTTATACTGGTGCAGCGCAGGCGTCCTGATCAGGGTCGTCGTTCTGCCCTTCCAGTTTTTTGGAATCGTGCCAGCAGCCTCTGGATCACTGAATGGGACATCCCAAGACGTCTCCCAACTTCTCGTCCGTAAATTCCTTCCTGCAGCCATGCTAGCGCCCGGCCTTGATCTACTGGCGTTAGGCTTCGTCGTGGTGGCATAGTTAGGAAAGTGACAATTATGCCCCTACTGTACTGGTATTTGTAGCGAAACAGAGGTGCTCAGTGTTTACGACAGACCCCTTTAGCACGTGTATCACGACTTTACAGAGTTTTTCCACTTGCCTGCCTTTGGTACGCTTGCCAATATCACACAGCTTTTCACAAAAACTGACGATGTTTCCACGTGCATTTGACACGTTTGTGGAAATTGATAAATTAAATTTGTTGTCTATTGTTCCCTGTGCAGTGGACTGCCTAAGGTCAACTTTTAACCCCACTTGGATCGAAAGAACATTGTATTTGTTAGCGTACTTGCGACGATAAACAATGACGCAAGAAAGTGGGGTGGGGCCGTAAGTTTTGACCATTAGTATATGACCATTAGTATATTTGTGGTGTTTGAGGACTGCAGGTCAGTCCTTTACAAGAAATTTCGTAAAACATCAAAATTCGTCGGTCAAGCTAATGTTCAACATATTTAAACATAATCTTTTGTCTGCTTTTTTCAAGGTGACCAGAAATTGTTTGGCAAATTAGTTTATTTTTTACAGTAAAATTTAGCATTACATGAAGTCTTTTGCTGTGCTAAATAGAGTTTGAAATAATGAAATATGTCATGCAATTCTCCAGGCATTTTATTTGAAACTGGGGTTTTTATTTGGTTTGCTCTACCATCCATTGATGAGTGGTTTATATAAAGGGAGGCAACTGTGGCTGCTAGTCTGTATCAGACGAGCACATAAGCTATGTTGGTCTGGAAGAGCAATGGCAAGTAAAGTTACTACTGTCCTGGTCATATACAACACAAACTGACCTGCTTTTCAATCAGGAACATGTTCTATGTAAGCGAAACGAAGGCTCACAGTGTATCGAAAGGTTGGACTTCTTTCCCATTGTGTTGTTCGAGGACTGCAGATCAGTCCTTTTCAAAAACTTAAGTAGAATTGACAAATTCGGACTTTTTGTCTAATTCCATCTTATGCTCAACAAATTTAAACATAACCTTTTGTTTGCTTTCTCAAAGGTGTCAAGATATTTTATTGGCAAATTAGTTTATTTTTTACACTAAAATTGAGTACTACATAAGCCTATTTGCTGTGCTAAATAGAGTTTACAATAAGTAAATATGTCATGCAATTCTTTGAGCATTAAAAAAAATTGGGGTGTTTTTTGTTTGTTGGTCTAACATCCATTGGTGATAAGTTTTAAATAAAGGGAGGCAACTGTGGCTGCTAGATAATTCAAGCGCCAAGCTAATGTGCCACTAGTCTTGAATTCCTGTGGTGGATCCTTCTCCAGCAACTGCTACAATAGTTAATGGGTGAGACCTTCCAAATTTCGTATGTGGGGGGGCCTTAGTGTTAAACAAATTAACCCCTTTACCTACTACTGATGACGCTGTTTCCATTGGTTGTGGCCGGGGAGGGTGTTTGATTGCAAGTAAAGTTGCTGTCCTGGCCATGTAAAAGCACATTCACACATGCTTTTAGAGTCAGATAGAAAAGTTGTGCGTTTGAGGACTGCAGGTCAGTCCATTTCAAGAAATTTCATATAACATTGATTTGTCAGTCAACTTTCTGTTCAGCATCTTTAAAAATAATCTTTTGTTTGCTTTCTCCAAGGTGTCCAGAAATTATATTGGCAAAATAGTTTATTTTTACAGTAAAATTTATAGTTACATAAAGTCTATTTGCTGTGCTAAATAGAGTTTGCAATAAGGAAATATGTCATGCAATTCTTTCTGCATTTTATTTTAAAATTGGGGTTGTGTTTATAGTTTGTTCTGGCATCCATGGATGATAGGTTTAAATAAAGGGAGGCAACTATAGCTACTAGTCTACATCAGATGACCACAGAAGATAAGTTGGTCTGGAAGAGGCATGATCTATATGAGTCTATGGAGTATGGTGGCTAAAAAGTGTGGCTGTGCATTTTGCAGATCCCAGGGTGGAGTTGCTCGTCATTTTCAATAGCCAGTACCTGCCTGTCGGAGTTCCAACGGCTTTGTTTTGAGTTATTTTTAGCCCCACACAAAAATCTCACCGCAGTGCACCGAGACGGTTGGCACTTGCTGGCTTCAAAAAATTTCCTGCAACTGGGGGCAGACTTCTCAATTGATGGTCCTTTGGTTGTTTGAAGGGCTTTTTGTTGCAGTTTTTCCTGCAGGAATCACCACCACAAAAAATGCTACCGACTACCAAATGGCTAATAGTGGAACTGACTTTAGTTGTGAGGCAATCATGTAAATGTGACTTGATTATTGTTCTGTGGTAGGGAGGTCCGTAACACTTGTAATTACTAAATTAGTTGGGTTTGATCTGTAAATTAGAATCAGGTCAGAGAAAGTAGGTAGTGCCCTTTGAAAGTGAGGACACTGCTTACTTAAAGTATGCAGGGACTTGTGTTGTGATGGGCCTCATCTAGAAATCACACAGCTAGCTATGGAGGGATGCCTCAAACTGAGCATATAATTGAGGCCACCTATTGCCCTGTTAGTGCCAGTCATTAGCATAATATTTCATGAGATTTGTGTATGTCAAAGCAGCCCCTCCCCCCCTTTACACTTCCATTCCAAATCACCGCCCCACTTCTGACTCTGTCTTGCTTTTCACACTTGTTGGCTTCAGCAACCTGCTGTGTTTGTCACTATGTTTAACTCTGGTAACCCTGACACACTACAGCAGGAGATAGATCATGCTTGATAATTTAAGGGTAGTTCCAGATTAGCTTGGCACCAAGCTAATCCGGCACTACCAGTGAATTCCCATGGTCGAGCCACCTCCAACAATTGCTACCATAGTTATTTGGCGACACCTCACAAATTTGGGAAATGGGGACCGTGTATTAAACGAGTTAACCTCTTTACTGCTGCTGTTTCCATTGGGGGTTAATAGCTATTAAAGTTGCTGTCTGGCGATGTTAAAACACAAATTCTAATGTTTGAGTCGGATTAAAATTAATGCTTGCCGTGTGGTTGTTCATGATAAAAGATCTCCATTGTGGTGTTTGAGGACTGCAGGTCAGTCCTTTCAAATAAATTTCGTAAAACATCAATTCGTCATTCATTTTTGTTCTCAGTATATTTATACATGATCTTTTGTTTGCTTTCTCCAAGGTGTCCAGAAATTGTATTGGCAAATTAGTTTATTTTGACAGTAGAATTTATAGTTACATAAATTCTATTTGCTGTGCTAAATAGAGTTTGCAATAGGGAAATATGTCATGCATTTCTTTCTGTATTTTATTTTAAAATTGTGGTTTTATTTGGTTTGTTCTGGCATCCATTGATGATTAGTTTAAATAAAGGGAGGCAACTATGGCTGCTAGTCTGCATCAGATGACCACAGAAGATATCTTGGTCTGGAAGAGGCATGATCTATACAAGTCTATGGAGTAGAGTGACTAACAAGTATTGCTGTGCATTTTGCAGATCTCAGGGTCGAGTTGCACGCCATTTTACCCCCACCCGGGTCTGCCCTGGGGGACTTGAGTGGGGTTAACTACTTTTTAGTTCCCAGGGTCACCCTGGTCAGCCCCACAGGATGGGTTTTCCCCTCTATTCTGGGGCATGTGTTTCTGTCTGCTCTTGGTCCATTCACCTGTATTTTCCTTTTTTAAACTCTCCCTACTGTCTGCGCTGCCTGTAGCTCATGATATTGGATGTGTGTTGCTAAATGGTCTTAGATTTATTTAGCGTATTAGACTGGCTGGCGACATATATTCAATATTCTGTTTAATTTTTTTTTTCACAAGTGGTACAGGCACGTCCTGAGAAAGTCTTGTTGCTGTCGGGACGTTAAGCTATGTACAACCAACCTTGCACGTCATTTTCAATAGCCAGTACCTGCCTGTCAGAGTTTCAACGGCTGTTTTTGAGTTATTTTTAACCTTACGCAAAAATCTCACCACAGTGAAATGAGACAGTTGGTTGGCAGTTGCTGTCTTAAAAAAATTTCCTGCAACTGGGGGCAGACTTCCAGTTAATGGTCCTTTGGCTGTTAGATGGGCTTTTTGGCTCACACGCGAAGCAAAAGTAAGTATGTTCTGGACCAGTGGTCAATTGTCCATCCATCATCCATCCGCCGTCATCTGTTGTAAACTTTAACGTTGGCATTTTCTCAGAGACTATACAAGCCACAGTCTTCAAATTTGGTCCAAGGATACATTGTGGCAAGACCTTTCTAAATATACCAATTTTAGTGACCTCTAATAAAGGTTAAGGTCACAGTGGATAGGAAGTATGTCCAAAATAGCTATATTTTGACATAGGGCATTATTTTTTTCTCAAATACTATTTACAACTTCAAACCCAAACATGGTACAAAGATACCTGAGTTGATCCTTCAGAAAGGTCAAGGGTCACAAGAGCTCAGGATATAGGTCCAAAATAACCACATTTTGATGAAAGATGTTTTTTGTCTACTGTATTGAAAATCTGGTAGACTTTGAAATGGGGCTGGTCAGAGCGCATTCCGGAGCATGCACATGATGCTTTTGGCCTGCAGGGCAGAAATTCTGGCAAAGAAGTAACAAAATAAAAATGAAGTCACGTCTGGCTATGCAAAGCTTGCTAAAGAACGTCTTTTGGGCGCCAAAGCGCCGTTTGTGTGTGTGTGTGTGACAGCATCTAGAGCCCGCATTTGAGGACTGACAAGCTTGAAATTTTAGGATATTGTCCCTAAACGAAAAATCTTGAGACCTTTTTCTAATTTTTTTTATTAAGATGCTCATTGGCGAAAAAATGGCCGTTTCACAAAAACCAGTTGATCCACACTGGAGTCCATAATTTTTCTTGTTTTTACTATATATTTTGCATATAGCTAGATAAAAGGGAGATATTGAATGAGTTTGTTAACCAGCTTTGTACTTCTAGAACTTTTTGAGTGATAAGTAAATATTTTTTGAAAACAATATATTTTCATCTTTTGGGGATTAATTTCACGAATTATTTGGGTTAATCTTAAAACAATTGAATCTTTTTTACGAAAAAGCAATCTTCTCATTAATAATCACATGATTTTTTTGTATACGGTATTACATAAGTCTACAGTTTGTGTCGGCTGTTGGGTAAGATTAGGTCAGTTGTGACTTGTTTGCCCTAGGCATGAAAATCAGACAATTTTATGCACCACTTTTTCGGAGTCATTTGTAAAACAGCTAACTTAACTTTAATTTTTCTTTTACAAAAAAATATATCTTCTCATTAATATCCACATGATTTTTCATAAACAGTGTTTGCATAAGCCTGCTGTTTGTCCCAGCCCTAGGGTAGGATTAGGTCAAATTGTGACCTGTAAGCCTTAGGCGTGAAAATCAGCAAGAAAATTGCAAAGTTGATTCTCAGATACGTCAAATGTTAGTACTGCGATGAGTGATGTATAACATCGAGTCATTACTATAAACACGGCATTGTGGGACTAATGATGCCATGATGTGAAGCTTGAAGTGACGTCATTTCGCTGCTCATGCTATTATTCTTCTTCAGAATTGCTATGCTACACCAGACTACAGAGCTTACAAATTGGCGGGAATCGCAGTGTGTCCGTATTTTTTTCTGTGTGCCAATGTGTGTGGATCAGAAGCGTAGAAGGAGATGTAGAGTAGAAGGAGATGGATTCCTGTCCCTATACAAGCCCACGCAGCGTACTCATGGCGGGAAGCGCTGTGTGTCCGTCTTTATTTGTGTGCGCCGATATGTGCGTTGATCAGAGGTTGGCTTAGAGAGGAGGGAAATGGATCAGCATAATGAGCCTAAAAATATGAACAACTGTGAATGTTCCACAGAGATACCTGATGGTAAGACCTATCTATTCATAATAATTTGGATGACCCCTCGGAAAGGTCAAGGGTCACAAGAGGCCAGCAAATGTGTAAAATGCCAATTTTGTAAATAAAATTGTAGGTATTATCAACATTTTTGCAAATTTTTCAATCAAATTTGGCACAAAGGCTGATGATAAGACCTTCCTATGCATACTAATTTAGTCGACATTGCAAAGGTTAAGGGTCACGGGGGGTCACCACATGTGTCACGTAAGCATTTTGAGAAAACATGGATTTTGCTGGTGCAGAGGCCAGCCCTTACTGTCACAAAAATCACACATATGTAATTCGATCATACCTGTGAGCCATAATGGCTTTGCCTTTCTTGTTGTTGCAGTGATTCCTGCAGGAATCACCACTACCAAAAATGCTACCGACTACCAAAGGGCTAATAGTGGAACTGACTTTAGTTGTGAGGCAATCGTGTAAATGTGACTTGATTATTGTTCTGTGGAAGGGAGGTCCGTAACACTTGTAATTACTGAATTAATTGGGATTGATATGTAAATTACAATCAGGTCATATAAATAGGTAGTGCCCCTTAAAAGTGAGGACACTGCTTACAGTATGCAGAGACTTAAGTGCCTGCTTGCCACATTAATTGTGACGGGCCTCATCTAGCAATCACACAGCTAACTATGGAGGAATGCCTCAAACTGAGGATGTAATTGAGGCCACCAATTGCCGTATTAGTGCCGGTCATTAGCATAATTTCTCATGAGATTTGTGTTAGTCCAGGCTGCCCCTCTCCCCCCACTCCCCCCCACCTCCCCGCCCCCCCACCCCCCCCCCCCCCCCCCCCCTCTTTTTTTTTTTTTTCTTACCCTTCCATTCCGAATTACCACCTCACTTTCTGACCCTGCCTCTCTTTTCACACTTGCTGAACTAATCAGCTTCTGCAACCTTCCATGTTTGTCTCTTTTAAGTTTAACTCTGGTAGCTCTGACACATTACAGCAGGAGATAGATCGACCTTGATAATTCAAGAGTAGTGCCAGATTAGCTTGGCGCCATCAGGCTCTAAGCTAATCTGGCACTACCCTTGAATTCCCATGGTCGATCCATCTCCAGCAACTGCTACAATAGTTATTTGGTGACACCTCCCAAATTTGGGAAAAGCAACCTTGGGGTCAAACCCTGCTACTAATGATACTGTTTCCATGGCTGCTGTGGACGATATCGCTGTGTGGAAAAGAAGTGTAGCTACGAGTCTTTTCCACCATGCGATGCCATTAGTAACACTTTGACTGCTGCTGACAGTACAGTTCGGTGGAAAAGATACATATGCATCTTTTCTGCCAAGTGGTATATCATTAGTGGTACTAGTCAAGGGTTAACCCATGTCTTTGGTTGTCTGTTTCAGGTGAAGGTGGAGCCTACCTTGTCTTGGGAGCTGGTCAAAAATTTGTTCAAGGTGAGTTGAACTTTTCTTAATTACCACTTTTGATTGACTGTTTAAACCGTGGGTGACAGTCTTCAGTCCTGGAGACTGATTCAGCTTTTTCCAAAATCCCAGAAAGCTAATTTCAGCCATGTGGTTCAGACAGAGCGGCCAGTCCATTTTGTCTGTAAGAGGCGTAGATTCTCATGAGCCCCTGTAGATGCAGGAGCTCATGAGAATTTATGTCTCTGGCTGGTATAAATATATTAGCAAGCATAATTTATACCCACAGTAGTATCCTCGTCCTTAGGACTTGGTCGTTGAAACCATTGTGAATTCAATGCTAAGTGACCTTGTCTGTCCAATGAACATGGCTACAGGTGTATATGAATTACCCCATTCAGGCCTGACGCACTACATCAGGAGATGGGTCGACCATGATAAATCAAGGGCAGTGCCAGATTAGCTTGGCGCCTGTTGGCGCCAAGCTAATCTGGCACTGCCCTTGATTTATCATGGTCGACCCATCTCCTGCAAAAGGTGTATAGTCTTTAGATGACGCCTCCAAAATTTGGGAAATATGTGCACCGGGCTCAATGAGTTAAGGAAGCGTGCAAGAGCCACAGCAACAAAAAGTAAAGATGCGGTGGCTTATGATAAACTGAGCCTCTTGCAGTTATGTGGCGTTTGCATTTTCCTGGCAGAGCAGGGCTATTGTGTGTTCATACGTGGTCAGTTAGCCTGTATCATACTGAGGCTGAAGGCTTCATATTTGTACACTGCCGTATGCAAGCTACATTATAGTACTTACAGTTAAGGACTTAGACCGATGGCTTTAGTTCAAGGGTGGTGCCAGAATAGCTTGGCGCCTGCAGGCGCCAAGCTATTCTGGCACTACCCTTGAACTATTTTAGTCAAACTTATTTCACACACTAGTGTATTTCGAATGATAAGGGTTATCTTTGTGGCTTAACCCGTACAGTACCGAGAAAACCTGAACACCACCCAACTGCAAGAGGTGTAGATCCTCATGAGCCCCCGCAGTTGCGGGGGGCTCATGAGGAGCTATGCCTCTTGCTGATACCACTTTGAATCCAAGTTCCTGGGACATTAGGATTTTTGGGTCTTGAATTAACAATGACTGCAGAAACACAGTCTGCATCAGCTGGCATTGAATGCATTAACCCTTTTAGACCCGGGACCCTGCAGCAGGAGATGGATTGATCATGATAATTCAAGTGTAGTGCCAGATGAGCTTGGTGCCTGAAGGCGCCAAGCTCATCTGGCGCTACCCTTGAATTATCATAATCAATCGCTCTTCTACAACTGGCACATAGGCGTTGGGCAACACGTCCCAAATTTGAAAAATGGGACCTTGGGGCTACAAGGGTTAAAATAAAAGAAGAGGATGGTGAAGAGATTTTCTGCGCGTTTTATTTTTATTCATTGCATTTCTTTCGTGTTTCAGATGTACAAGAAAATGGAAAAGAGGGAGCAGATGTTCCACCAGTATGCTAATGCTGATGTCACGAGTATGGCAGTCAAACCAGACAAAATCCTGGATGACATACGGTGAGTTACCAAACAACTCTTTGCCTATGGCTGGCGGCTCCAGCCACGTAGCTCTAGATAGACATCTTTCTGTAGCACACTGTGGGCAGTGAGATCCGTCCGGCCAAGTTTTGCTCGCAGGGCACGTGTTTGGCTATTTTTTGCGCTAGATGTGGTGTTACAACCCCAATACTTGGCAAGTTCACTGGATCCAGAAATGAACTCTTAACAGTATTACTTAAGTACATATTGCAGAAAAGTTATTCAGTAGGCAAAGAGTTAAGCCTCTGGCTGCAGGAATCATTGCAACAACAACCACTACCAACAGTCAAATTAACCCTTGTTGTGCATGCAGCCTTAAGTGGCATGCCAGTGACTGCATGTGTGAGGGGGTTAAGGAATTATACCAGTGCAATATTTATAATGCATAATAAGATACATTGTTTATAAAAATTGTAAGCCATACTGTACTTGGGTTGATGGTTAATACCTTTGTAACCAGTACTGGTCGCTGCATGCAGAAGTGGTTTAATTTAAAGTTTTCTTGTGTGGTAGTTTTCTTCACAAAGCTTTAAGATAACATACAGTTTTGCACTTGTTTTGACCAAAATGCAATATTTATGCACAAAATGTGCAGTATTTGTTCAGTTTTATGCCAGATTTATTTCATTACTTTTTCCTTATGTTGCTCACAGGGAATTTAACCCAATGTTTGAAGGCAATATGCAGCATGATGCTCAGGAGCTTCTGCGCTGCTTGCTGTGCTACCTGGAGGATTCAGAGAGAGAGCTGCATGGTGACTACGCACGACTGTGGGCTCTTGACCCCTCTCTTCTCAAAACACCTGTCAAACAAACACCCTCCCGTGCTGATTCCAAAAAGCTGGTATTGTCTGCATTTAGTTTTTTCTAGTTCTCTTTTTTGGCCGACATCGGCCCAAGGGTCTTTTGCTTATAGGGAGGGGATAAAGCCAAAAGCTGACATCTGCCCATTTTTGATGTTCCTGTGAGGTAGCTCAAATAGAGTACATGTTTATTTTGATGTTTCCGTGAAGTAGGTCAAATAGAGTACATGTTCAGCAAACCTCTTCATCCTCAAACAGCATAGGTCCTCAAATCGTCCGTTATATGGCAGAAGCCTGAAAGTCCATTTTTGAGAAAAGCTCCATTGGCAAAATTGGACATACTCCATGTGACGGCAGATTTGGTGTGCTGGTCTGTGATTTACAACCATATGACCTAGGTCCAAAAGGTCCCAAATTCAGAAGACTCAGATGGTTGTTTCTTTTGGAATGCTCATGTGCTTGTCTGTGATTTCGGACTTTACATCCTAGACTCATATGGGCCAAAATTTCAGGGCAGCACATTTGTTGAAGGTTTAATTAAAGGAAAAACTGTGATTCTTGACATTAAGCATTTTTTCAAATGTTTTTAGACTGACGTTTCTCAATTTTCTGAAGTTAGATTTATTGCACACATTTTTTTAAAAACTCACTAAAGGTGCCGTGCATCAAGAGCTGCTGAAGTGTCATATAGCATTGCCAATGAAAATGAGCAAAAGGTTTGCAAGAGAAGTGTTTTCTTTGAACTACATTGTAGCACATGCGCACATGGTTGAAACGTACAGTTTTCAAACTGACATTTCTGAAATCAGCCGATCTGTTTCAGGTTCGGAGTTCCTCTGGAAAAAACAGAGCAAGACGCAGAGTACTTGCATTACCGTCCACACAGCCAGAAAATCTCGCAGCAGGCACATCTTCTGTAGGTCCAACTGGCATGAGATCTGCATGCTCTTCCACAGACAAACCTGACATTTCCCATACAGGTGATACTTCCTCGGAAAAATGCCTTGGCGCAGATGGCAGAGACATTTTGGATGATATCGACTCTGAGTCAAAAGAGACGACAAAAGCAGCAGGTCCAGCCAACCACGCACGATCAAAGAAGCGTAAGTTCCAAAGTGAAAAGGCTAAACAGTTGGCTGAGGAAGCTGTATCAAAAACAGATGAGGTGGATGGGTTTGTGCAGGCAAGCAGTGCAGTGGACACTCTGCAGGGAGGCTCACGGTTGGATGGAGATGGTGGAGAGACAGAGGATTGTAGGAAGAGTGTGGAAATTAGTGGTGCAAAAACAAGAAAGTCAGCTCGAAGATCAGGTCGTTTTTCTGCTGGTGAGAGTATCGCTTGTATCACTAGTAACACAGGGGATGCTCTCAGCAACACAGATTCTGTGAGTTTTAAAAGTGGTGGTAAAAAAACAGTTAATGATCTAATTTACTGCAGCCCATGTAGAGAGAACACACAACTTTCCAAGGATGATCATGTTGAAGGCAAGAGAGATTGTGCTCATACCCCAAAAGCAGTCGATAAAAACCAGCCGACCATTCTCTCAATGTTTGGCAAAAAGAATTCACAGTGTCGACGGCTTGGCATGCGTGGGCGTGCTGTTTGTCGAGATCAGAATGGAGGTTCCAGCGTGTCGCCAGAGTCTAAAGACGTTGCAGCAGAAGCTCATACAGTCTCCCCCGATGCAGGATGTGGCACGACCGTCAATGTGTCTGCAGAAATCTCACCGACAAAAGGCAATTGTCGTGCTGTTAACAGTCCTGCTGCACAGAATGGGGGCAAGTCATCTTCGTGGTTGAAACCTGATGCTGATTCTTTCCTTGACTTGAAACTTGCTCACAATTCGCCGAGAGCAACTAATTCACTTGTTAGGAGATCGCCAAGAAAAACAGCCGGGGCGTCATCATCCACTGTGCGTTGTTTAGAAATGAACGGACTGACTGCATGCAGCTTGCTTACAGAAACTGGTGATCAGATTTCATTATCGGGTCTGAGTCTCGATTCTCACACCTCCCCAGGACGGACTACTCATGGCACTCATCATGAAACTGACGATGACAGACTGACTCCCCCAGCCTCCCCTTCCCTATCCCCATCACCATCACCATCAAAAGTCAGCAAAGCTCTGTCTTTCTCCACACAGGGTCCCAAATGTCTTTCACCACATAAAATGAGCAAAACTGCATTGCTGGCTGAGAGTAATGACACAAGGAGTCCTCTTTTGGGAATGATGCAGCCGAAGCTGATGATCAAACTGGAAAAATGTGATCGCCTTTGCAGCAGCCCCACTGTCTCAGCCTCTGCCGCTATAAAAGCCTTACAGACGAGCTCCAATGCTGTACGCAAAGTGACCTTCAACATGGAAGAAGACACTGGGGAAAACGATGGTATCAGCGACACCGAGGAAGAAGAAGGGATTCTGGGAAAGAAGGCCTCATTCCAGTCAGTGCCGCTTAAATCTGTCAGTGTCAAGGTGGGTATCATGTTTTGAAGAGCAAACAGCGATTGCTAAAACTGGGGCTGTCAGTAGCGTTTTTTGTTGTGATGATTCCTGCAGGAATCATCGCAACAAAAAACGCTACTAGTGACCGCCAAAGGGTTAAACATGTAAAATGCAAGATATTTACACATCAAAGAAAAAAACATGCATCAGAAAATAGACAAAAGAGTAAACTTTCAGGCTTTATTTAAAAAAAGAAAGCCTGAAAGTCTGCTAATGTTTGGTCTACATTTTGTGTAAATTTAGATCCACAGAACTTCTCCAGGGTGGTGTTTGATTGCTAAAATTTGTTGATACAACGGGTTGTCTTGCCTGAACAAGAACTTTTCTACCCTGTTTTTCACAATCCATGTAAAAGAGGTTTGCTGAATCTATTGTGCACAACAGGAGAGCAGCACAATGGAAAAGAATTGCAGAAAAGTCTCTCGCTTTACAACATTCAGACTTCATAATTAAACTTGCAGCAGCATTATTGTGAGACATACTAAGAACATATTGTGAACTATTCTTTACACAAAATATTTTCTTGTTTCCTACATCTGCTATTTTATGCTAGAATTTTTTTCTCGCAATCATTCAGGAAAAGTAGCTTGATTTCATGAAGGACTTGGTTTGAGATTTCGCAATGGCTTTAGGTGGCTTGTGTCAACTAAAGGGAAGTAAGCCCTTTCAGGTGAATAAGACCAAGGGATGTAAATGTTGAGAAGTCAATTATTTTTTCTTTGTTGCGTTGAGCCCCGACGCGCTACAGCAGGAGATGGATCGACCTTGATGATTCAAGGGTAGTGCCAGATTAGCTTGGCACCATCAGATGCCAAGCTAGTCTGGCACTACCCTTGAATTATCAGTCGATCCATCTCCTGCAACTGGTACATTGTCATTAGATGACACCTCCAAAATAATTAATGAATGCATGGGTGGGACTTTTCCAGCTACAGCTGGATTTCCAGATTCCAAAAATAAAATTCTTTTTTTCTTTTTTTCACTTAATATGTGCCCTCAGACCCCTGCTTTTGGATTCAACTTTTTTTTTTCAGGATTCAACTTTTTTTCTGTCCCACCCATGGGAATGTTTACAGGATAATCCATTTAAATTTAACCCCATGGCCACATTTCTGCAAAATTTGGGAAATGCAGCCTTGGGGTTAAATGGGCTATCCTGTAAACATTCATTCATTTATTCATTCATTTAATAAATGAGTGAATAAATTAATTGTTTATTTATTTACATTGTTTTGCTCATTTACAGGTGGAGAAGTGTGACATGGTGTGCAGCAGCCCAGAGAAGTCAGTCAGCGCTCGATTCGCAACGTCCTGTCTGGCGCGTCAGAGAGCTCAGCGCTTCAACATTATCGAAAAGCTGTTTCAGGGCTCCATGATGATGCGTACAAAATGCCTGGAGTGTGAGAATTGCACGGAGCGTCGGGAATCGTTTCAGGATGTCAGTGTTCCCCTCAAAGAGAAGGGATCCAGCGGATCAGACTCGGAATCAGGTAAGGAAAAGGATTGCTTGGAAAGCGGAATTTAAAAAAAAGAAAAGGTTTAACCCTTTGCGTGTTGGTAGCAGTTTTAGTCACGATGATTCCTGGCTGTGGTTTGTGTCGATGGCTTTTTGGTTTTTTTAAATTTTATTTGTTTTTGTAGCTGGTGTGTAGTGCTGAAGTCAGTATGCATTGACTGATTGAGCCATCAGCCTTGTGATGTCAAAGGCAAGCGGTTACGTTTTGAAGAGTTTCTCTGTAACTGCTTGATTGTCTGCCGAGCAGTTCTGTCAGTAGCAGTGAATGGCGTTAAACTTGGCTAAAAATAATAATGGTCAGTTGAAAGAGGTATGCCGGTCTGCAATATTGCACCTTACAGCTTGAGGTTGTAAAGTCCAAAATCACAGATCACGTGTTTTTAAATGAGCACCATTCTCCATACCTGTGAGTGTGAAATAACACCTTAAGTGCTGAGAAAAAAGTTAACACGATCCAACTGCAAGAGACATAGATCCTCATGACCCCCCTCAACTGCGGGGGCTCATGAGGATCTATGCCTCTCTCTGAGACCAATTTGTATCCATGTTCTTGGACAGTGCTGGCTTTTGGTCATTGAATGAACAGAGATTTCAGAAATAAAATATGCATACGGTGTACAGACAGTGGCAGGGAAAGGGGTTAACCCTTTGGTTGTCGGTAGTGGTTTTTGTCACACTAATTCCTGCAGGAGTCCTCATGACAATGACCACTACTGACAAGCAGAGGGTTACAACTCTTATTTGCTTTTCAGATGAGGAGAAAAGTTCTTGCCTGTTGAAGTTGATGCAGGCCTTCACCGAGGTGGAGCGCCTTCAGGATGAAAACAAGTATTTCTGTGACCACTGCGTGCGAAAGAACGAGGCCGAACGATCTCTCCACTATGACATATTACCCAATATTCTAACTGTGCATCTCAAACGATTCAGCGCTACTGGGTAAGAAAACATCAACGGGGTTGCACTGGTGCTTTCAGTTATGGTGAAAAGAAATTGTATGACATGACAAAAAAAGAAGTATGACATTTAGTGATTTACTCCAACTAATGTTTACCTGAACGCACCATGTAAGTGGACTAAGGCGATAAGTTTCCAAACTCACTTTTTAAAACACATTTTACCCCAGGACCGAAATCCCCAAATTTTGAAGTTGCCCTCTGAAGGACTGTATTACAATTCTAGAGACAGATCGAGCATGAAAGTCCAAGGGTGGTGCCAGAATAGCTTGGTGCCTATGGGTGCCAAACTATTCTGGCACCACCCTTGAACTTTCATGCTCGATCTGCATCTTGCTGTGGTGTGTCGGGGCTGAATGAGTTTTTTTTAAAAAGACACTACCTCTCAGCTCTGGCTTGAAACTGTTCCTTTTATCGACTGACCATAGTGACCGATTGAGGGGTGTGCAGCTGCCCTACACCTAACGCAAATAGGGCATTATCTTAACTCATTCAGCCCGACGGCCGTATTTCCCAAATTTTGGAGGCGTCATCTAATGACTATGCTCCAGTTGCAGGAGATGGATCGACCATGATAATTCAAGGGCAGTGCCAGATTAGCTTTGCGCCGACAGGCACCAAGCTAATATGGCACTACCCTTGAATTATCATGGTCAACCCATCTCCTGCTGTAGTGCGGCCCCTTACCGATGACATTACTTGGAGGACCCTCCCACCTGCCCCGCTTGCCGCTGGTAAGCTAAGCATTTCCGACTGGCGTGACACCACATGACACGTACCGGATGGGCAGGCACGGGAAGCTACTCGCGGCCCTAGTTACAGTCCCCTGAGTTGCCTTCCTGGTTGTGTAGGAACACAACAGGTTCTTAGGCTGAAATTATGTAAGCTATGTAGAAATTCCATATAGTAATGTCATCGGTAAGTATTTTTCGAAAAAAATACATTTTAGAGAAAAATTCATTTTTTGGCTCAAGTGCGAAGCAAAAGTGAGTCTATGTTTTGGGCCAGTGGTCGTCTGTCCGTCCGCCTTCATCCGTTGTCCATGGTAAACTTTAACGTTGCATTTTCTCGGAGACTATTCAAGCCACATTCTTCAAACTTTGCCCAAGGATACTTTGTGGCAAGACCTTTCTAAACATACCAATTTGAGTGACCTCTCACAAATGTCAAGGTCATGGGATCAGGAAATAGGTAAAAAATAGCTATATTTAGACATGATTTGTTTTTTCTCAAATGCTATTCACAACTTCAAACCCAAACTTGGTACAAAGATACCTGATGGTAAGACCTTTCTATACTATACATACTAATTTGGTTGATCCTTTAGAAAGGTCAAGGGTCACAAGAGGTCAGGAAATAGGTGAAAAATAGCCATATTTTGACAAAAGATGATTTTCTCTCAAATACTATTCACAACTTCAAACCCAAACGTGGTACAGAGATACCTGATGGTAAGACCTATCTATGCATACTAATTTGGATGACCTCTTAGAAAGGTCAAGGGTCACAAGGGCTCATGAAATAGGTCCAAAATAGCCATATTTTGACAAAAGATGTTTTTTTCTCAAATACTATTCATAACTTTAAACAAAACTTGCTAAAGAGGTATCTGATGGGAAGACCTTTCTATGCACACTAATTTGGTTGATCCCTCGGAAAGGTCAAGGTCATGAGAGATCAGGAAATAGGCCTAAAATAGCCATATTTTGACAAAAGATTTTTTTTCTCAAATACTATTCACAACTTCAAACCCAAATTTGGCACAGAGATACCTGATGGTAAGACCTATCTATGCATACTAATTTGAGTGACCCCTTGGAAAGGTCAAGGGTCACAAGAGGCTGGCAAATGTGTGTAAAATGCTGATTTTTTAAAAAAATTGTACGTATTCCCAAATTTTTGATTTTTTTTCAACCAAATTTGGTACAAAGATAGCTGATGATAAGAGTAAGACCTTCCTAAGCATACTAATTTAGTCAACTCATCACAAAGGTCAAGGGTCACGGGGGGTTGACAGATGTGTGAAAAATGCTTACATTTTCAGAAAACATGGATTTTGCTGCTGCAGAAGCCAGCCCTTGTCACAAAGGTCACACATATGTAAATCGGTCATACACGTGAGCCATAATGGCTTTGTCTTTCTTGTTTCTCAGTTATGAC
This sequence comes from Semisulcospira habei, assembly GCA_036245525.1. Taxonomy (NCBI): domain Eukaryota; kingdom Metazoa; phylum Mollusca; class Gastropoda; family Semisulcospiridae; genus Semisulcospira; species Semisulcospira habei. The sequence goes on along the minus strand of BTPG01000114.1, from coordinate 32,720 downwards.
AAGGTTAAAGAGTACTGGTGGCTGCATGCTTAAGGATCTATAGACACAACACTGAGACAATATGGTGTCAGCAAGAGAGATAGATCCTCTTGAGCCAAAACAACTGGGGGGGGGGGGGGGGCTGGGCTGTGGATCTGTGCCTCCTGCAGTTGGATTTTGTTAACCCTTTGAGTGTCAGGAGCGGTTTTAGTCAAAATGACTCCAGAAATCATGACTAAACCACTACTGACACCCAAACAGTTAAACTGGCTGCATGCACAAGGAGGTCAGTTGTGACACATTTTAATTTCGTTTTGTTAAATTGTTTGCAGGATGTTTGGGTGTCTATCAAAGATTAATGATCATGTGACGGTCCCACTTCTTCTGACCTGTCTACGCTACAAGTGTCCCAAACCTTGTGTCCGTCCTGATCACAGGTAAGCATGGTTTGTGAAAACTGGCAGTGATCTCTGTACAGGGCCCAGCGTCTACCCATGGCTTAGTCAAGGGTCACACTGCCAGTCAATATTTTACATCACTATATTGCACACCTTGTAGGGATGCAACTAGGCACCGGACATCGGTTATAGTCCGATTGTAGGGATAAAATGTCAGATTAAAGTAGATGCCAGTAGGCCAAATGTCCCATTATAATTACCTCGAAGCTGCCCATGTCCGATCACTTTTTTGTTGCCTTGGACTTCGTATTTACATAGCACATTAGCAGTCTAAGTCTGTATTGCAGGCAGCGACCTCTCACGAAACACCATCTTATGTGTACATTATCATTGCTGGTCCTTTGTCATCAGCCATTCTTTGCCCTTCCCATTGTTTTGCGCATAACACTTGCATCTGGTTTATTCTAATATCACAAGAATATAAGAATGTTATGCTGTGAGGACCAGCTACACTGTTGAGCAAAAGAAATGCGACCTCATTCAAGCCATCAGAAATACTGAAGTATTTCCTATGACTTGAATGATGTCGCATTTCTTTTACTTGTCAGTAGAAAATTATAAAATTTCATGTCCTATTCATGTTGGCAAACCTAGGACATTTGACCCATCTGCGGAAATGTCTAGTTGCAGCCTTGACTTTCAGCAAAATGCATACTGGATTGCATAGGGAAAATACTGGTGAGAGCCATCTGAAAATGCACTGCATATACATGTGCAGGTACTTGAAAAAAGCATCTGCCATTGTCAGAGCGTGCAACAGATGTGTTTTGGTGTTCCCTGTCAATGGCTGTTGATACATGTAATTTGCTTGGTGACTGGGGAACAAAACTCATTGTTTTCATCCCTACGTCGCACGACCAATCTCTTTAGCTCAAACTGTACCACATGACTGAGCTACAAAAACCCTTGTAGCAACTAATGGTGGACTTCTTGTAGCTTTCTTTCTGGTTTCTATAGAAGATCAAGCATTCTAAAGTACAAAGTTACTTAGTATTGTTCTAAACAACAGGCACACTACTGGAGATGGCAACATCATGAAAGATTTTAAATTACATCATATATATAAATATATATTCCTTTTACGTCAGTCATGTCTGGCACGATCCAAGTCAGAAGATTTTTTCTTCATTTCTTTTATGAAAATATTGGAGGAATGAAAACATACGTTATTGGTAGCAGGGGCTTGCTGCACGGACCCTTGTAGGCCTTCGGGAGGTCAAAGGAACCAATATACCCCTCAGGCCTTCGGGGTACAATGGTTCCTTTGACCTCCCTCAGGCCCACAAGGGTCTGTGTAGCAAACCCCTGCGACCAATAACTTATTTGTTTCCTCAAAACACATTACCGATGACATTACTGTTAGGAATACTGATCTAGCTAGCCTAATTTTAGCCAAAATTGTTGTGTGCCTACATGGCAGGGTAGGCAACAAGGGGTGCTATAAGCTAGGCAGTACCCTGGGTAGCCTCCTTTCTATCCTCATCCGGGCACGCAACCACCGGAATCGCCATTCTGTTTCTTAGCTTAGCCGTGGAAGGTTTTGTGCCTACTCTCTGCGTCTGGACTTCGTATAGTGTGACCGGTTTTGTGGCTTGGGACTTGTGACTTGAGCTCATACGTCGTGCTCTGTGCTCCCTTTCGGATTATTCTTCTTTTGGGCTCCCTAGCGGCGGAGTTTCTGTGTTCAGTGGACTTGTACTGTTCCTGAGACTTGGTTTATCGACGAGCGACCGGTCGGCATGGGTGACGCTACTCCACGTTTGGTCCCTACAGCGCTTCCTCGCCCGCCTCTCTGCCATGACTAAGTATAACCTTGGTTAGTGCCCGCGACCAGCGCTCAAGGGGGAATGGAAAGCGCCAGTCGTCGGCACTGGTCCTGTAGCAGATTTGGTTTCGAAACTCGTACATGCGATCGCATTGGTGCGTGGCCTCGGGGAGCCACGCTCGCTCGCCGGTGACTGTTTATGTTTTGCAGTGGTCAAGTCCGCACCTGCATGAGATGTGGGGACTTCCAGTGGCCGGATGACTCACACAATGTCTGCTTACCATGCTTCGCCTGTGCCTCCATTCACCTGTGCAGCGCCTGCACCCCCGGGCGGGAGGAGCAGTGCTCGCAACTTGGTGTTTCTTTCGGCGGGAAACAATGACTCCAGCCTGAGAGCGGATGCCTGCTGCCGCCCCGACCGCTTCAGTGGAGGAGACACCTCGGACTTTCACGAATCGGGACGCACGCGCGGATCCAGAGCCTAGGGCTACAGACGGAGGGTTCGTCAGCTCGCTGAGGTTATGAGACACCGATCCTGGCCAACATAGTACTCCGACAACAGTGTTCGTCAGCTCGCTGGTAAAACAGTACACCGAGCTTGGCCAACACCAGACGTCTACAGTGTTCGTCAGCTCGCTGAATACCACTGAGTCTGGCCAACAACGTCCGATGGACCGCCACGCGTCTGCGCCCGTGAGTCAATCAAAACAAAGCGCAAGCCATCTGATACAGAGGTCAGTAAATTGTTACTTACTAAGCTTGTAACTGCCCCCTCGGCACAGGTGCTTAAGAGACGAGTCGGGCATTCAGCGGTGGGTCCACGAATGACTCGGTGGTCTGGCAAACAAACAAGAGGAGTGAGTTGTGCACATAAAACCCAGACTGTAAACCCCTCTGGGACATCTCAAAAGAAAAAATGAGAATGAATAAAAGAATCCGGCATCATGGGGATGGAGCCTCCCGTTCAGCTAGTTTACGGCGATATAAAGTGCCAGACGGTCGTCCGAGTGTCCTCACGCTCGCAGACTGCTACCAGGGACCGGGAATCCCCCCCGACACCCTATGCCTTCAGTCACAAGGGGTGCGGCTTCCGTCAGCCGTCGTGCCTCACCGCCTCGCGGATCCTTGCACCCGTTCAACTGCCACGTTTCGACACCATTCCAGGCGGGGTTCCCACTCTCGGCTACCACGCTCTCACCGACGCAGCCGTTCCCCACGGCGCCCCCGGTTGTCTCATCGCAGCGCAGTTTCGGCGCTGCCTTCGGCACGGGACTTGCTATCAGCTCACTCCTTACGCCTCCGTTCTCAGGGATGAGACCCCCGCTCAGCGCGACAGTGACTCGACGGAACGCCTTTGTGACGCTTCCAGTGAAAGAGAAGAGACGATTTCCCACCGCGCGCCAGTAAGAGTGGTGGAGGAAGATGCTGTCAGTCGGGCCCCAGAGGGCTCTGGTTCGGTGTTGCTTCGCGACGACATCTCCGAAGCTGCCAGGCAGAAGACCAGCACTCAGTTTGCCACCTAGGCGGGGAGTCCCTGACAGATACCAGCGGGTTAGCAACGAGTGAACACGCAGGCTGATACATCCGCTGGTGGGAGTGATGGCGGTGCAGCTGGTACTCATCAGCGGCAGCGCTAAGAGTGTTACTACACCCGGCTGCCTTCCAACTCCTCTACGTATGTGAGGATACTCCGATGATCGGCCGGTCCTCCTCTATTGGAACAAGAAGCGGTTTCCTCTGTTGCCTCCAGACCGAGCCACAAGCCTTGGCCGTGGATGGGCTTCTTCGAGGAACGGACTCCTAGCATAGACAACCACCTTTGTAATGGCCCTGGTTGGCCTGTTCACTGAGTTACGCCATTCGGGGTGGTTATTTCTTGGTTGGATAACCAAAACTGCCTGGCAACAACAGGTATGGTGGATGTCATCTTAACCCTTATCTTGTGCACCAGAGAGTGACATATGTTAGAATAAAAATAGTTAAAGGGTAGCGCCGGAGTGGCTTGACGCCGCTAGGCTTCACACTAATCCAGCCTAGCCTTCCATTAAGGCCTGGGGCTGTATTCTTATTTTTTCTACAGTAACCTGTGTATGGCATGGCACATTTGAAGCTGTTACTAGTGTTAGCCTCAGGCTGATATGAGTGTTTCTTCAGTACTCGTAAGAAAAAAGTGGAAACAGACCAATTTTTTAAAATTGTTCATAGAAACCTAAGACTAGTTCCATTTTAAAGGTAACTGCAATACCTATCTGAATATGAAAACGATAAATCAGCAACATTGACGCTTTGGACACAAACTTCATTCCAAATAGGGGACCCCCATGCTGGTAACCTGCATGATGTCGTGACACAAAACCATTATAATGACCAGTTGAAATAACTTTTGTTGCAAAACAACTAATACCATAATTAAATAACTCTTATTACTACCCATATGAATAATTTTAAGAGGAAATTTGCAAGACTCGAAATAGATGTGAGGCAAGAAATTGTGTGATGCCATGCGCAGGTTACCACTCCTTTAATTTATTTTACTGTGAAACTGATTTTTCTTAAAATCAGTAAAAGACACTAGTAACATGTCTTTTACATGAAGACAAATGAAATAACAACAATAGGACAAAATTAATTTAATTCTGTGATGAAATTTAAGCAATAACCTAAAAATGGTAACCTGCATGATGCGGGTCACCAGTGCATGAAAATTACCAAAAATGAGGGCAAAGCAAAAAAAGAAAAATACAATAGTAGGTGAGATGAAATAAAAGTGTCAAGCAAACACACACAGAGCATTCGTCTTATCCACCCAAAAGCTCAAAATATGCATGCGGTTTTAAAACAAGACCTTTAATTCAATTCAATACAGCATTAGAAACACTTGTGAACTCGCCTATAGCACAAGATGACACAAAATTAAAGGCAAACCAGCGTCGATCTTTCAAGTCGGGCAGAACCGCACTGCCGAAAATTTTTCGCAGTAATTTGCGCATATGGGATACTGTGTGTGTGACACCTCATTGATTTTGGTCTACAAAACCAAGTCACATGACTATTTCCCGCAAAACGTCATCAGGGTTTGTGTAGTGTTTGAAAATAAACCTTCCAGGACCTTTCGGACCTCACAATTTTATCGCGTTCTTAAAATATGAATAAAAAACAAACGCTGGTCATTTGCATGATGTCTGTGACGTCATAATCAAAACAAGCCATCCAAAACCTCCCGCAGTATCTGTATTCTTATAAATCATAAAAATATATGTGTATTTCATGAGATTTTCAGGTAGGACTAAAGTTTTCTTTGTTTCATTACTTTGTCGTCTGCTTCACCTTTTTTTAAAGACCGTGTGTATGTGACGCCTCTGGTGCGCAAATTACCCCCAATTTCAAACCCAAATTTCACAGCAGAAACAAATGAAATTGATGTTTTTCAACATTCTGCTGCTTTACTAAACTATCGATAATCACATACAATCAAATAAATGAGGGTTGATAGTGTTGGTGTTGAAATATGGATCGATAATATAGCAGGGGCAAGGTTTTCCAATTCGTCGGCACCATTTTGAGCATAATAATCGTAATTTTAATAACATTAAAAATACTAATAATTGATTTTTTTTTAAGCTACTGATTTTCCAGATACAATAACATTAGTAAATCACAAGACTTTAGATTTTTCCAAAACAAATAGTATGTATTAATATTTTGGGTTTTGAATGCTGTGACCCCTCAGTGTTACGAGTACTGAAGAATGACTCATATGGGTTAAGATGCGGCAGCACGCTCCCGCCCTCAGGATGGGTACCTAAGCGCTCCACAAGCTCAGGGATGGCATGGTGAGTAGGCCTTTGATGACCGTAACGCTGGATCACTGTCCTTGGAGACGCATGACGAACCCTGCCTCAGCTCCGCGGCCGAGTAGATCACAACCCTGGCGGGAACTGGTTGTACAGTCACAGAGCGGCTGGCGCGGCACGCTGGGAGATGGACAGTCAACCCTCGCACCAAGAGGCTTCTCGGGTGCGACAGTGGATGCGCTGCAGCGACTCAGGAGTCGCTGACGGTACGGATACAGGGAAGAGTGGTGAGTACTGTTGTGCAGAGGAGCATCTCTCTCCATAGACTGGACTAACCGAGTTCATCTAGGGGTTCCAAGCAGAGACTACACAACGAGGTTGCTGCTTTGCTTCGGAAGGTCGCCGCGGAGGTGGTATCGCGACACGACTCCCGAGCCTTCTACAGCCGCCTCTTCCCAAGCCAGGTGGCTAGTGGCGTCCCGTCTTCAACCTGTCCGCCCTACACAAGTTTATCTTCGCCCCGCCTCTTCGCATGAAGACTGCCTGAGCACCTCGCGCCGCTGGGCAGCCTATGGACTTTGCCGTCAGCCTAGACCTGTCGGATGCTTATCCCCACGTCTCCATGTAACCCACCTCCGGACGTTACCTGCGCTTCGCATTCAGTGATGTGGGCTATGAGTTCGGTTTCTGCCTCTCGGCCATGGCCTCAGCCCCTGGGGGTTCACCCGCTTCATGGACGCCGTCGTTGCCAGGGACGTCCTCGAGTCCTCCGTCAAACTTTCTGGACAAGGTCCTCTCTTGCAGAACCAGTCGGAGGCCAGGTTGGCGGCGGATCAAGATGCGCTGCTAGATCTGCTCGACAGACTCGGCTTCCTGCTCATCGTGGGCACATCCGACCTTGTGCCATCCCGCCACTTCGTTCATCTGGGGATGGTTTCGCACCGAGCTCAACGAGGTGAAGTTACCGCAGCCACGCTTTCAGGAGTTGGCGAACCTGACCTCGGACGTTGATGGTCTCCGACAGAGGGTGGCTTCAGCTTCCGGGCCTGATGAGTGCGGCAGCAGACTTGCTCCCCCTTGGCCGTCTCTACTACCGCCCACTACAGCTGCACCTTCTCCTGCACTGGCGACCTTGATGGACGACCTCGAGGCTCCTGTGCCGGTTCTACCGATGCTCCTTCCACATCTCCTTCGTTGGGCAGAGCCTGGCTGGTTCGCGACTGGAGTTCCCCTCTACTCGCCTCCTCCCCAGCGGTCCCTGTGCGTCGACGCAAATGTCTACGACTGGGGCACTCACCTTCTAGCGATGTTCCTCGCGGCCTCCGGCACCTGACCCCCGGACCTCGCGGTACAGCACATCAACTGGTTAGAACTGAAGGTGGTCTGGCAAGCACTCAGCGCGTGGGACTTCTACGTCACCAGGAGCTGCTCGTCCATTTGGACAACCCCACGGGGTTCGCCTACATCCAGAAGCAGGGCGGGACGCTCTCCCTGCCCCTCGGCATCCTTCTCTGCCAGCTGTTCCGGTGGTGCAAAGATCCCGGCATTCTCTCCAAGCCAGACATCCCGGGCCATCTCGATGTCCTAGCCGTTTCCCTCTTACGATGCGGTCAGCTTCTACACACTGTGTGGACCCTCCGGCCGGACATCTTCGGTTGATCTGCACCCTTTGGGAGACCCCCATGATCGACCTCTTAACGACGAGGTGGATTCACCAGCTTCCTCTCTTTGTCTCCCCCATGCCAGTTCCACTAGCCTGGGCAGGCGACGCTCTATCCATTTCCTGGGACAGCCTCGTCGCGTACGCCTATCCGCCGACGGTTCTCGTCCCCAAGGTCATGCTCAAGCTCAAGATTGCAATGTAGTCCTGTTCCTGGTGGCTCCCTTCGGCTGGACCAGGTTTTCCACCATCGACCTCCTGAACATCGCCACAGCCCCCCGCTGCGGCTACACACCCCGCGCACGGTGCTCAAGCGACCTCGGCAGGCCCTGTTCCACCCGTGCCCCGAGCGACTTCTACTCCAAGCCAGGAGTTTGTGCGGCAAGCCCTCCCCGCTTGAGGCTTCTCACTTACAGCTGGGGAAACTATCGCTACAGCCCGCAGACCAGGTGAGTTACGAAGAAAAGTGGCGAGTCCTGTGCGACTGGTGTGACGAAGGGTGATTCTCTCCGACGGAGCTGACGGTTCCTAGCTGGCTGAGTTCTTTCTCTGCCTCTTCACCGATCAGCTTCAGGCGCCAATCACCATTCGCGGATGCCTGACGATGATCGCTGATATGTACCGGAATGTGGGACGGCCCGACCCTGGCAACTGCAAGAACCTGGCTGACCTTATGGCGCAATTCGCTCTAAGACATCTGGCCCTCCGCTCACTCGCACCGCGATGGGATCTAACCTGGTTGTGGACGTGGCTCAACTCTAGCTGCTTCAAACCACTTCAGTTGGCGCGGTCACCGGACGTGACGCGGAAGACACGCTTCCTACTGGCTCTCGCCAAGGTGGCCAGGGTCAGCGAGCTACATGCCTTTCTGCACGTCCATCATGCCCACAGTTCCGAACGGATGGCTCTGGGCAACTGCTGTCCAACCCGGCTTTCCTAGCCAAGACCCGTTCTCCATTGGCTGCCCTGCAGATGGTCACCGTCCAGCCCTTGAGGGGTCCAGGCTCTACCCGAGAATCCAGACAACAGGACCAGGTGAGAGCCTTACATGTGTTCCTGCGGCGGACTGAGCCGCTACGCAGGGGGGCGCACCCGCCTTTTCCTCCCTCTGTCCCCAAGTAGAAATGACATCTCGACCCAGACGATATCCTCCTGGCTCCGATGGGTGATACACTCCGCCTACCAAGATCTCTCCCCTGATACAGCCAAACGAATGAACATCAGGGCGCACGAGGTCAGAGCCATGACCGCTAGCCTAGCGTTTGACTGAAGTTGCGCGGTTCCAGATATCATGACAGCCGTGGAATGGCGTGCACAGGCGACGTCCGGGCTCCGATGGGTGGTGATACACTCCGCCTACCAGGATCTCGTCCCTGATACAGCCAAATGCATGAACATCAGGGCACATGAGGTCAGAAGCCATCGCCACAAGCTCACATTCGACCGCAACCGCGCAGTCAAGACTTGGTGGCGGCAGCGGGCTGGCAATCAGAGTCGACCCTCGCCCGATTCTACCAGAGGGACCTCTCCAGCCAGTGCGAGAACATATCGCTGGTGGGAGCATTTATGGCGGCACAAAACTCCCTCCCGGCACCCCAGGTGCCGCAGGTATCTTAGCTAAATTTATCGGGAGGTTGTACCAGGGAGGGCGGGTCTTGATATTATCCAGGGGTTAGGGGCGTTCTAAGCGGCATCCACCTCCTCTTCGATGTTCTTCCTAACAGTAATGTCATCGGTAATGTGTTTTGAGGAAACAAATGATTTTTTCTCTAAAATGTATTTTTTCTAAAAATACTTACCAATGACATTACTCAGATGACCCTGCCCCGCTGCCGCTGGCTCGCTCAGAAACAGAATGGCGATTCCAGTGGGCGTGTGCCCGGATGGAAGGATGGAAGAGAGGCTACCCAGGGTACTGCCTAGCTTATAGTGCCCCTTGTTGCCTCCCCTGCCATGTAGGCACACAACAGTTTTGGTTAAAATTAGGCTAGCTAGATCAGTATTCCTAACAGTAATGTCATCGGTAAGTATTTTTCGAAAAAATGCATTTTAGAGAAAAATTTATATTGTTAAATTTGCTGATTGAAAGATGGATGTCTGTTTAATTTTAAAATGTTGTACAGACATTTCCATTGTTTATTTAACCCTTGGACTGTTGGTACATGTATTGATATTTTGTCTCGGAAGATTCCTGCAGCCAAAGGGCTAATTGCAAGAATCATCACAACAACATGCACTACCAACAGCTAAAAGGTTAAATTATTAAAACCTTTCTGAACTCGTTCAGCCCGGCGCACGTATTTCCCAAATTTTGGAGGCGTCATCTAACGACTATGCACCTGTTGCAGGAGATGGATCGACCATGACAATTCAAGGGCAGTGCCAGATTAGCTTGGCGCCGACAGGCGCCAAGCTAATCTGGCACTACCCTTGAATTATCATGGTCGACCCATCTCCTGCTGTAGTGCATTGGGGCTGAATGGGTTAACGAGTGTTGGTAATGGTTTTAGTCACGATGATTCCTGGAGGAATCATCGCAACTAAAACCGCTACAGACACCCAAAGGGTTAAAGTAAGGTAGCAACAAACTTAAATTTTACATCTGGATTGCAGAGGACATCTATTATGAAGATTGCTTTCTAGGCCTCTAAAACATCCTCATTGCCCCAGGCTCAGTGATACTGTTGAGAGAAAAAAAAGTGTGCTAGTCTGTAATTTTTATGTTTTGGGCCAGTGGTCGTCCGTCCATCATCCGTCTGCCGTCGTCCGTCCACCGTGGTAAACTTTAACGTTGGCATTTTCTTGGAGACTATTCAAGCCACAGTCCTCAAACTTGGCCCAAGGATACTTTATGGCTAGACCTTTCTAAACATGCCAATTTGAATGACCTCTTGCAAAGGTCAAGGTCACAGGGGATCAGGAAATTGGTAAAAAAAATAGCTATATTTTGACATTTATTTTTTCTCAAATACTATTCACAACTTCAGACCCAAACTTGGTACAGAGATACCTCATGGTAAGATCTTTCTATGCATACTAATTTGGTTGATCCCTTGAAAAGGACATGGGTCACAAGAGCTCAGGAAATAGGTCCAAAATAGCCAAATATTGACAAAAGATGTTTTTTCTCAAATACAATTCACAACTTCAAACCTAAACTTGCTACAGAGATACCTGATGGTAAGACCTAACTATGCATAATAATTTGGATGACCCCTTGGAAAGGTCAAGGGTCACAAGAGCTCAGGTATTAGGTCCAAAACACGGCGCCGGGTTTCTCTCTGCGGGCTTTGGCCCACTTAGTTTCAACGGCTACGCGTGTGTGCAAGCTAACCTGCCATTTGCCTGCGCGCGCAATGGAGCTGTGGCAGAAATTATTTGGAATAGCTAAGTTGCCGTTTCCAGCAGTGTGCGCATGTGCTGAACTTGAGCCTCTTAGGGGAAAGGTTACAGCACATTTGCTGGTCTTTCCAAGTGTTTAATTCGCTTTCAGTGTAAGTGCAGGAAATGCAATTATAAGCTTGATAAAGGCAGACCATTTGCCTTTAAGGTGAGAAAGATATTTGCGCTGTGAAAACCTGAGAAACTGGCTAAACCTTTACTTGTTTGCAAGAGGTATCTGTTTTTGTTTCTTTGTTCCTATTGCGCATGCACAGCGGTGTCTCGCTGCAGGCTCTGACCCACTTAGTTTCAAAAGGTACGCGTGTGTGTGAACGAGCTGTGGCAGAAATTGTCTGGAATAGATAGGTTGCCGTTTCCAGCAGTGTGCGCGTGTGCTGAACTTGAGCCCCTTAGGGAAAAGGTTACATCACGAGTGCTGGTCTTACCAAGTGTTTAATTCGCTTTCAGTGTAAGTGCATGAAATGAAATTATAAGCTTGATAAAGGCAGACCATTTGCCTTTAAGATGAGAAAGATGTTTGTGCTGTGAAAACCTGAGAAACTGGCTAAACCTTTACTTGTTTGCAAGAGGTACCTGTTTTTGCTTCTTTGTTGCTACTTCGGCGCTTGCAGCCACGAGTCTGGCAATGCGCTGGTCTTACCAAGTATTTTATTCACTTCCAGTGTAAGTGCAGGAAATGAAATTATAACCTTGATAAAGGCAGACCATTTGCCTTTAAGGTGAGAAAGATGTTAGTGCTGTAAAAACCTTGAAAATTGGCTAAATCTTTAGTTGTTCGCAAGAGGTATCCGTTTTTGCTTCTTTGTTGCCGCTATCGGCAAACTAAGTGGGCTAGGGGAAACTGCCGTGAAAATAGCCTTATTTTGACAAAAGATGTTTTTTTTTCTCCTGATGGCAAGACCTTTGTATGCATACTAATTAAATTTTGGTTGATCCTTCGGAAAGTCAAGGGTCATGAGCTCAAGAAATAGGTCCGAAATAGCCATATTTTGACAAAAGATGTTTTTTCTCAAATACTATTCACAACTTCAAACCCAAATTTGGTACAGAGATATCTGATGGTAAGACCTATCTATGCATACTAATTTGGATGACCCCTCGAAAGGTCAAGGGTCACAAACTGGCAATGTTTGATAAAATTGTAGGTATTATCAACATTTTTTGCAAAATTTTCAGTCAAATTTGGCACAACGGTAGCTGATGATAAGACCTTCCTATGCATACTAATTTAGTCGACTCATTGCAAAGGTCAAGGGTCATGGGGGGTGGACAGATGTGTAAAAATGCTTACATTTTGAGAACAAATGGATTTTGCTGGGGCAGAAGCCAGCCCTTTACTTATTGTTACAAAGGTCACACATGTAAATAGTTCATACATGTGAGCCATAATGGCTTTGCCTTTCTTGTTTGGTCTGTGATTTTGGACCATATGGCTAACAGTCATAAGGTCCAGAATCGCAGATCCGCACACATTTTTCTGTTGTTTTTGCAGGTACACACTCTTTGCCATCATCACCCACGCAGGGTCCACTATTAGCGCTGGCCACTACCTCTCCTATATTAAGGTCCGACCCAATGCGGATGGATCACCCCTCGGCTATGACACGCTGGTGACCTACCTCAACAGCTCTCCGGAGAAAAGGTCACAAAACATGAACTCTCCAGTTAGCAAAGAATCTCCAGAGACTGAAGTGAAAATGGAAACCGAGTGTAAAAAATCAGACGACCATGTTGTGCCTTCGTCTTCTTCATTTAGCGGAGATTCCTCAGGAAAGAAAAAGCAAGATTCTTCAGAAGGGAAAAAGTGTGTCGAGGGTGAGAGGACAAAGGTAAAAAATGAAGGGGGTAAAAGATCCACAAAGGTGAAGAGTGGAGATGGAAAAAATTCCACAGCAGATTCAAATCCAGACTCCAATCCAGATTCTCTGGATTACCATTGGCTGGAATGTGACGATGAAACCATTCATATCCTGTCACAGAAAGAGTTTCAGTTGCGATTGTCCGAGAAAGAAGGGGCCCTGAGGGGGACGCCGTACGTCTTGTTTTATCACCGTTTGGACAAGTGGCGGGGGAAGTAATTCTCTAATTTTCGTAGAGTTAACCCCTTTGACTTCTCATGCACTATGCCTCTCTACTCTTTGACCCTTTGGCTGTCGGTAGCGATTTTCGGCACAATGATTTCTGCAGGAATCATTGTGACAAAAGCCTCTACCCACAGCCAAAGGCGAACCCTTTGCCTCCGAGAACTAAATGACTTCCTTTCTATGGAATGGAAGTCACTTGGTTCTGGGAGGCAAAAAGTTAAAGCGATCTGCTCCATGGCAGGCTTTGATGGACAAAATTTGCTGGTACAACAGGTTATCAGTGTTGTCTTGCCTCGACGAAGACTTTTCTACCCTTCTTTTCACAATCCATGTGAGTTGGCATGCGTACCAGAAGTTTTCCACTTCTTTTTGAGTGCAACGGAAGAAACTCTGCTGCTTGCAAAGGAGAAGAAGAGCAGAATTTCATTTTTCAACGTTCACACTTCATGATTTTAGTTGGCCCTTTTGTCCAGTATTATACATATGACCTATTAGGAATGTTGATAAAGAAGATATTGTGCACTGTTAACCCGTGGTTGGAGTAGGCCGCTTTAACTGGTTCTAATTTCTACGCCCGACACACCACAGCAAGATAGGATTGACCATGAAATTTCAAGGGTGATGCCAGAATAGCTTGGCGCCTAAGGGCCACATTCCTTTTGCCAATGAAGATAATTAGCGGCTAATCTCTCTGTTGTTTGTCTATTTTGACAAAGGGTATTTACCCGAAATATTAATAAATTGTGTTGTACCCATCTTTTCTAAGCGTGTTTCTTTCTCCATTGGGTACTTCCAAGCTATTCTGGCATCACCCTTGAACTATCATGGTCAATCTGTGTCCCTGCACTGCAGTGCGTTCTTCAGAGGACAACGGCCAAATCTGGGGATTTTGGCCTTAGGGTGCAACGAGTTGACTGTCATCCTATATTCAGTGAAAGGTTTGTACTTGTGCTGTCAGGACAGACACAAGTTAGGTAGAGATGAATCGCTCATAAAATTCACCAGACATTTTTTCAGTCGCATGGTGAATTTTGCGCGTGAATTCTGATTTTTATTCGACACATTCACTCTTGGACACTACAGCAGGAGGTGGATCAGCTGTGATACTTGAAGTGTAATGAGAGTTTGTCTTGATGCCGTGGCCAAAAATAGCTGGCACTACCCTTAAACTGCCTCAGTCTGTCCATTGCCGTCATCTGGTACACTCTGTGAAGATGCCTCCCCAAGTTGCAAAAGTCATTTAAGGTTTAACCCGTTCACTGCAGAGATAAATCCAGCTGCAAGAGGTATAGATCCTCATGAGCCCCCGCAGTTACAGGGGCTCATGAGGACCTATGCCTCTTGTTGACACCACTTTTTATCCATGTTCCTTGGACGCTGTGGGCTCTTTGGTGTTTAAGAAAGATTTCAGCGTCCACTGTCGCTGGCAGTGATGGGGTTAAAAACATTGATGCTGGTACATGTATCATTGCAGATATGTACTATTCTACCAATACTGTAATAATGGCTGTTGAAGGTGTATGTTTGAAGTGGAAATATGCTTTGAGATTTAAGGTAACAGTGAATTGAATTTCATTCAGGTATTTGTGTAATCATTTATAAAAACTTGTTGAAGTGAGTTGTGTGTCTACTTAGGCGTTTTATAAGTTATAACTGTACAACTGAAAGAAATCATCCAAACACAATATCACCTCTGTGTGTGTGTCTGTCACCGTGTGTGTGTCTGTGCGTGTTTGTGTCCAGTGTTCGCGTTAAACATAAATCTCTGTATTTTACCACATTCTTTTTTTAAGGAAAAGTGGCAGCCCATGATTTAACCCATTGTGTGCCAGTAGCAGTTTTAGTTGAGATGTTTCCTGTAGAAATCATGGCGACCAAAACCACCACCAACACAAAGGGTTAAAAAGAGAAATGCTGATACCAAATGTGACCCTCTCTCACAAAATCAGTCTTAACTCGCATTTTGGATGTTTTGACATATATACATTTATGAAAACTACAGTGTTTGCTGATTAATTTGATATATGACTGTATGCTGTAGTGAAAAAATTGTAGAAGTTATTAGTGTTTAAAGTTGTTACAGCTTCCGGCAGCCATTTTGAGAAAACAGCCTGAGAAGTTTCTGTGTGCAGCATAATTGAGGCCAAGCTCAGACTTTTTAAATGATTTGTAACCTATTTAATGTCATTTTTCATGATAAAGATTTTAACCATACGATACTTTGGTGTTTGTAGAATACATTTCTTCAAAAAAAGTGAAAATGACCCAGATTGACCCCCACCACATATTACTGCGTGTAGCGCTGATCGGCTCGCTGCGAGTTAAGACTGGTTTCGTGAGAGAGGGTCACAAATTTGGTGATTCTGAAAACCCACAGGGGTCGAATGTTTTTTTCAGTTTTGTGTGCGTGTACGCGCAGGGTAGGCAAAAATGAGTGACATTTATTCCAACAGACAGCTAAGTAAACACAGCATACCATGAAGTTACAAAACTCTCATTAACCCATTGCTTGTCAGTAGCGGTTTTAGTTACAAGGATATATGTAGGAATCCTCGCTACAATAACTGCAACTGACACGCAAAGGGTTAAAAAGGATTGGCATTCCTGTCAGCCGTGGTTGTATTATGTTCCCGCGCTCGGTCACCCCCACCCAGTCCAAGAGACTGAGTGGTGTGTAGCCGATGTGTAACTTTAGGGTCACCGGTTCCAGACACCCCCAAAAATGCAATAATTGTGACAACCGATTTCAGAATTTGTAAGCGTTTGATTTATCGAAGGCCTGATTATTAATTATGGGAATTCATGGGTGACAGTCTTCAGTCCTTGAAGCTGACTCGACTCAGCTTGATCAAAGTCCAGAAGGCTGAATTTCAGCTTTTTGGATCAGGCAGAACAGCCTGTTCCATCTGCAAGAGACATAAATTCTCATGAGCCCCTGCATCTGCAGGGGCTCATGAGAATTTATGCCTCTTGCTGGTCATGGATCACGGGACATATAGTCCATGGACCATTTTCCGTCTTTTTAGTTTTTTGCACTGTCACCCATGGGAATTTTTATTTTTGCTGTACTGATTGTAACGAAGAGCACTGTTTTGGACAGACACTAGTGAAAGAAAACACTGATTGTCAAAAAACCCTTGAGCAAATACGGGTGCCATTTTGTGAATTGAATTGAAAATCTTTATTATCCATTAAATGTTGCACGTGTGTACATGCTAAGGTTTATGTGTCTGTGAACAAAACAATAGTATATAATAGGCCATTTGACATTGGAGTGCACATTATTTTTCCATATATCTCCGCAAAGAAGCACTTTTTTATACCTGTTTTAGAACAAATATCATTTAGTGTCGATTGACCTAATACGGACTGTTTATATGATTTGTTGATTTGCTGTACAGTCTTAAAAATTTGGTGAAAGGACAAGAACAAGCCATTTCCAATACTCTTAAAAGAGTCCCGGTGGGAAACGGCCAGATTTCAACATCGAGGTGAAGCATGCAAACTTCATGTATGTCTGCACTGTTTCAGGTTTGAAAGCTTAGTCGACTTCACATGAAAATAGTTCTTACAGGGCTGAATATATCTGGGGGCACATTGAGGGATGTAAAATCAGTCATTTCATGGAAAAACTTTAAATTTCTTCAACTGTACATCGAAACTGACATTGTTTGAGCTTTTTGAAAGTAAATCACATTAGTTAAGCAGGCACTCAATATTTGTTCTATGATTTGCATAGAAAAGTGGTTCTTTGCGAAGATATTTAAAGATACTGTATAAATAAGTTGTGTGTAATCCTATGTCAAATGACCTATATTTAACATTTCTTCAGTATTGTTTTATCACAATCATTGATGTGAATACATCCTGTTATTTGTATACATTTGTATTATTGTACTTACTTTTTATGTAGCAAACAGTTGTACAGTTTTCATGCTCAGATTTATGAATAAACTATATACAGATTGAATCGGTCCATTTGTGCTTGTCTCTGATTTTGAACCATACAGCGTAAGGCAGTAAGGCCCAGATTCACAGTCGGTCACACAGCTCTTATAGTACTATAGTGGCACACCTTGCTTAATGGATGGTGCAGGACTAAGCTCGCTCATGCAACTGGCTCCTGTCTCTTATGACCACTTTTTACATGCGAAGACATTTGGTTGCTCAAGACAGATTCTTACTGTATTCATGCTGCACTTCTGGACATGAGTCTCATTTGGACTGAATCAGTCTCCGTGTGCTAGCCTGGAACTTTAGACTTATACGGCTCAAATTATAAGGTCTAAAATCACAGACTAACACAAAAATGTGTACAGCAATTATATGTAATGTTGAATTGTTGCTTGTAGGTCAGACACTGGACAAATTGTGTAAGCTGACTGTGACTAGTGTAATTATGATTGAATTAAATCAGTTTTAACCGATTAATAATTTATGATTGAATTGATCAGATTTTAAAAATAAAGTGTGCTGAACGTACCATGAATTTTAACCGTGATAACGGATCCCTAAGTGACCCCAACTCTACTTTTCAAATGGACAAAACTCATTTACAAATTTCCATTTAACTTCCACAATGGCTGTTGTTCATGTTCGATGTGAAAGGGAGGGATCGGTTCATTGAAAGTTCAGTTTTCCCGGGTAAAATTCATAGTACATTCAACGCACTTTAAGCACTGTTTAAAGCCAACACTCTTTTGTGATCAGTGATTTGGAATGAACTGATTTTGGGAAGTCATTCGAGATGAACAGCATCCGTATACGCAGCTTAAGCCGTGTATCCGGATGCCGTTCGTCTCAAGTGAGTTAACTGGCTTTTGCCTAGACCTGTTTGATCGTATCATAGTTACGAATGAAGCAAAATTTAAGTATTCTGATATTAGCTATCAGTATCGAAACTTTGCTCAGGTTCAGCATAATTTATGCTCTCGTTCCTAGAACTAGATAATTGACATTTATTCATCGACCTCAGAACACTGGGAGCTAAGCACTACCTTGCAAGTCGCAGATGATTCACAGCAGAACCTGTTTTGAGCGACCACCCCTATGAGAGGTCACCTGTCATTAAAGACCATCATTTAGGTGGCCACAGCCACCTAAATGATGGTCTTTATTGACAAGTGACACTGCCCTTTGAGACTTGTCACGAGACCACTTTTTTTTGTGGCCAAAAACAAGGGGGTTGCACAAACAGGTCAACCATGATAGCTTAAGAGCAGCAGTGCCAGATTAGCTTAGCACCTGTGGAGGGGCCAAGCTGACTGGGCACTATTTGTGACCTATCATGATAAGAATACAGTCGGGCACTACCTTGACATGTACAGTTGACTTCGCTTACGACAAGGTCAGGTATAACAAAGTCGGATATAATAGCAGCCCTTTTTTAGATGTCCCGACAACACTTTTTGTATACAAATTACTTCACTTATAACAAACTTCGCTTGTAACACCAATCTTGGAACCCCGCGAATTTGTTATATCTGGAGTTTGCCGTGTGTAAGCAAGCAGACAAGCTAATAAGGGACTACCTTTCAGTTACCTCAGTGGATCTGTTCGCCATATTTGGCACTGCAGTGACTGAGAGGAAAGAGGCTGTACGTTAACTATTTGGTTCCCGGACTCCCTTTAAGTTGTTGCAGTGGATCTATCCCTCATATTTGGCACTGGAGTGCCAAATATAGAGGAAAGATCCACTGAGAAAACTGAAATGGCCGTCGAGAGGAAAGAGGCTTTACGTTACTCATGTGACTTCCATTCTACAGTCATTTAGTTCTAAGAGTCAAAGGGTTAATTGTGTGCTCGCTGGTGTGTAATTTTGTACCTTATTGTGTGGAGCAGAAAGGTCCAAAAGCACCGAGGACACAGTCGTTGTATGCAGTATAAACTAGCTGGAAGTAAAAGATCATCTGTATATAATATAGTATGTATATCTTGTGAAATAAATACTAATCGAGTTGATGTGTGCGTCTTTAGACAAGTTTGGTGCATCTTATCTGTCAGCGTATGAAATCGCTGCACTGTACGAGTTGATAAAGTGGATACTGCGAACTTGTATCCCTTTATTGCTGATTTAATCATTATCATTCGGAATACACCAATGTGTGAATTAAGTGTGACTAAAATAGTTCAAGGGTAGTGCCAGAATAGCTTGGCGCCTCTAGTCGCCAAACTTTTCTGGCACCACCCTTGAACTAAGACTTTTGGTCTATAACCTTATCTAAAAGACAAGTTTGGTGCATCTTATGTGTCAGCGTATGAAATCGAGGAAAAGTTAGTGGTTCTCTTTGTTCCAAGGTTTAACTCAACCCCTTTAACCCTTAGGCTGCTTTTTCTGAAATTAATGACTATTAGTTGCATGAGATGGATCAACCATGCTGATTCAAGGGTAGTGCCAGATTAGCTTGGCGCCTTATGGTGTCAGGCTAATCTGGCACTACCCTTGAATTGTCATGGTCGTCTTTCACCTGTTCGAAGTGTGTTGGGGCTAAAATGGGTTAAAAAAAATGAATTCCACTTTATATAAAATTTACCTTTTTGTGTCTTATTGATCACGTTCGTTTTGTCCTTTTAAAAACTGCATAACTGTACAGTTTATTCGAATAATACTGAAATCATTTTTATCATTATTCATACAGATCACAAAAACACATGACATTTTATTATTGTTTATATCTTGGCTTGACTTCGCGAACGAAGATTTTATAGGAGTTGCCCACGACGTCTGCAGGCTTGTTCGTGGCTGCGGAGGCCAATCCGAGACAGGCAGGTTCGACCGCAGTGGCATATATAATGGCAGTGAAAAAGTACAATAGAATGCCGTTTTATGTAAAATGTTAAATTTGTGTAAGCATTATTGGCTTGGCTTGACTTCGCGAACGAAGATTCTATAGGGCTTGCCCACGTCGTCTGCAGGCATTTTCGTGGCTGCGGAGGCCAATCCGGGACAGGCAGGTTCGACCGCAGTGGCTGCAGGGGAAGGTCTGGTCAGGGTTCTGAGTTACGGCAACTCGGTTTTTTCTCCTGAGCCGTTTGTCCTTAAGGTTAGCTCTGCGAGAGTCCTCAAAGGAGACGGCTGCCTTGTAGATGGTGGAGCGCCAGGTGTCACGGTCCGCAGCAAGCGAAGACCACTGGCGGTGGTCTATTTGGCAAGCACTAAGTGACTTCTTGAGACCGTCTTTGTATCTCTTCTTTGGTGCCCCTCTGTCACGGTGTCCAGTAGCAAGCTCGCCGAACAGAGTGATCTTGGGTAGGCGATGATCCTCCATCCTGGAGACGTGCCCCGCCCAGCGAAGCTGTGTCCGCAGCAACAAAGCCTCGATGCTCATAGTTTCTGCCTGTTCAAGGACCTCGACGTTGGTGACATAGTCACTCCAGTGAATGCCCAGGATGGTACGCAGGCAGCGCTGGTGAAAGCGTTCGAGGAGTCGTAGTTGGTTGCGGTAGAGGGCCCAGGACTCGGAACCGTACAGCAGGGTGGTGAGGACGACAGCTCTGTACACACTGATCTTGGTGCCCGTTTTCAGCTGTTGATTGTGCCACACCCGCTTGAAAAGTCGCCCAAAAGCGCTGTTCGCTTTTGCCAGCCTGCTGTCAAGCTCCTTGTCCAGCTTGGCATCTGACGTGATGATGCAGCCAAGGTAGGTAAACTGGTGTACTGACTTCAGTTTAGACTCGCCGATGGTGATGTGGGGAGGGCGATGCTCTACCTTGGGTGCCGGCTGATGTAGTACCTCTGTCTTTTTCAGACTGACCTCGAGTCCAAAGAGCTGGGCAGCATCTGCAAAGCAGGATGTGATGCGCTGCAAGGCTCTCTCTGTGTGTGCAACAAGGGCAGCGTCATCAGCAAAGAGCAGCTCACGAATCAGTTGGTCTAGGGTTTTCGTGTGGGCCTGCAGTCGTCTGAGGTTGAACAGGCTGCCATCGAGACGATACCTGATGTACACTGCATCGTCATCGTCGAGGTCTACTGTGGCCTGCTTCAACATCATGCTAAAGAAGATGGTGAAGAGGGTTGGTGCCAGCACGCAGCCCTGTTTCACGCCGTTGATAAACGGTTGATAAAAAGTACAATAGAATGCCGTTTTATGTAAAATGTTAAATTTGTGTAAGCATTATTATTAACAGTGTAACTGGATTCTTTTCATCATACACTACAAAGGGAATACATTGCCCCATCATGGCTTTATATAAGCGGCTTCAACTCTTGCTTTTAACCCACCTGTGCATGCAGCCACTAAAACTGTTCAGTTTTGTATGCACGAGAGTTAATCCACAGCTTTATCGTGTGAAGGTCATTTTACTCGCACAAAACAGATCACACACAACTTTTAACACAATTACTATACATTCTGATCAAGATTTCGGCATTGAACACAAGCTGCACATTTGCACAACAGAGCGGCAGGCAAACCATTCCCGTCTCTGCTATGATTGATCAATCGAACCCACTGACCAAGTGAAGATTGATTTGATGGATTAGTTCGGTGATTAAGGTCCACGGTGATGATAAACGGCTCCAACGGCGGGTTATGGGGGACCGCCGGGGATTACGACCCGAACGCTGATCAATTCAGGCTCACTGCCGCTGTACCAACTTGATTTCGTTGCCCGGACCCTTGCAACAGACGTGCTCTGTTAGAACAAGGTCTTTTCGCCTTGCAGATCAACAAGAATCCGGGTTTGCGTTTTGATTTTAATGAAACTATAGGCACAACCCAACACTGGTTGCCTCCGTCGATCCGCTACGCACGTAACCAGTGTGTAACTACTTGTATTACTGACGGTACACTGACATCAGCAGTAGCGAATCGAGGGAGGCAACCATTGTGGTACTATGGCCATCACCACATCTCAGCACCATGAGGCATCCTTGAAGACTTCGATCTCATTGACAAGAACAAAGCCGGCGAGAGCGCCGACTAGCGCCCCGATCTGCGTGGCCGCCCCGTACCAAATTAGGGCACGACGCCCCACTTTTCGCATGACGCCAGCCACGGAAATCTTGCCCAGGGTCAGAAAGAAGGACGCCCCGACCCAGATTACGACCTGGTCCGGAAACAGAAGACGAAAACGAAAACATGAGGTTATTTGTTCAACGATAGATATTATTCTGTTTCATTCGTGATGGAAAGCGATGCCACTGAAAACCAACGTAGTGCTTCCCAGCATAATAGGCGTTTTAAAAAAAAAAATTATAATGTATTTATTTTAGGCGGCCTACGCCAAAACTGTACGTGTTTCGTCGAAAACCGTGCATTAATAGCCCGGACAAACATGTGATATATCGCATGTCTGTCTGGGCTTTTAATTCGTTCAACTTCGACACGCCACGGCAAGACATGGATCGAGCGTGATAGTTCAAGGGTTGTGCCAGAATAGCTTGGCGCCCATAGGCGCCAAGCTATTCTGGCACAACCCTTGAACTATCAAGCTATTCTGGCACAACCCTTGAACTATCACGATCGATCTGTTTCCAGAAGTGTAATTCAGTCTTCAGGGGGCGACTGAAAAAAATTGCGGATTTCGGTCCTGGAGCAGAATGCACCGTTTTCGTCGAAAGACTTAATTGAATTTTTGACCTACTTCTAATTTCCGAAACTCGTCTATTATACACGTATGTTTAACCCCTTCACTGCCAGTATCACGAATATTGCGTCTGAAACGACTAACTGCACACTGACTGAAGAGCACAGGAAGAATTAGATATAAAGAACACAGGACTAACAAGAGACATAATCCTCATGTGCCCCCGCGAGGGTTTATGTTTCTTGCAACTGGAAAGCGTTCGCCTTGCCCCGGCAGTGAAGGAGTTAAAGTCGACTACGTAATAAATAAGGAAAAGACTCTGGGGAGAGAGAGGGGGTGGGTGGGGGGGGGGAAAGGAAGACAGCACCCATCCATCCAACTTCTTAACCGACCAACTAGGTACCTGACTGACCCACTAGCTGGCTAGCTAGGTAGCAACATAACTTGATACAGTGACCACACTACATCAAGGAAAACTACTAAGCATATTAATTTTAAGTAGGTAAAAAGCACAGCCCCAGAGAGAACTGTGCATTACTGACCAATGATCATTGATCTAGTTGGTCCAATCGAAGTAAGCAAAATGCATTTTTCTTTAAAATAATTTTTAAAAAAAAATACTTACCGATGGTATTACAACTAGGAAATGGTTTCTTAGCTAGTCTAATTTTAGCCCAAAATTTGCTGTGTACGACAATGGCGATGATGGCAGGCTAGGGGCGCCATAGCCCAGGCGGAAGCCCGCGAAACCTCCCTTCCGGTTCAACCGCGCATGCGCCCAGCGCTTCCTACTTCAGTCAGTTTCTTAGCGTAGAACAGCGGCAAGCGGGGCAGGGAGGAGGGACCTTCGCGTAATACCATCGGTAAGTATTTTTCAAAAAAATTTTAAAGAAAAATACATTTGTTTTCTCAAAACACATTACCGATGGTATTACAACTAGGAATCCCGAAGAGGAGGTGGGTGCCGCTATAACGCCCCTATCGCCTGCCATCGAAGCTAGTAAGTTCCCCTCCTCAAGCAAACTCCCTCTAATTTTAACAAAGATACTTAGGGCGCCGGGAGGGAGTGTTGCGCTGCCACGATGTCCCCCGCCAGCGACAGGTTCTGGCGCTGGCTGGGGAGGTCCCTCAGGTAGAAGCGTGAGGTGTTCTCCGTTCTCCAGCCCACGGCCACCACAATATCTTTTACAGCACAATTGCGGTCGAAAGCTAGGCTTGCAGCCATGGCTCTGATCTCGTGTGCCCTGATGTTCATGCGTCTAGCTGTCTCAGGGGCGAGGTCTTGGTAGGCTGATCGAAGGACCCACCGAAGCCATGATATCGTCTGGGCTGAGATGTCATTTCTACCTGGGGACAGAGGAAGGAAAAGGCGGGTGCGTCCCCTGCGAAGCGGCTTGGTCCGGCGCAGGTACACACGCAAAGCTCGCACCGGGTCCTGCTGTCTGGACTCACGGGTGGAGCCTGGTTCTCAGAGTGGCAGAATGGTGACCAGTTGAGCAGCTAACGGGGATCTGGTCTTGGCTAGGAAGGCCGGGTCGGGCAGCAGTTGTACCGAACCGTCCGTCCGGAACTGTAAACAGGTGGAACGCGCCGAGAAGGCGTGCAGCTCGCTGACTCTGGAAGCTGAGGCGAGGGCCAGAAGAAAGCAAGTCTTGCGCGTCATGTCCGGTAAACTTGCCAGCTGGATCGGCTCGAAACGAGGCGAGTTGAGCCAGGTAAGCACCCAAGGTAGGTCCCACCGAGGCACCAGGGAACGTAGAGTAGGACGTTGCAGACCGAAGTGGGCCATAAGGTCGGCTAGGTCCTTGCAAGAACCAGGGTCCGGACGTCCCAGATGCCTGTATGTGTCCGAGATCATGGCCAGGTAACCACGGATGGTGATGGGTGCTAACCGCTGGTCGTTGAACAGCCAGATGAAGAAATCCGCCAGCTGAGGAACTGTCAGATCAATGGGGGAGAGGCTTCTGTCGTCACACCAGTCGCAGAGAACTCTCCACTTGCCTTCGTAGATTCGTCTGGTCGAGGATCTGCGGGCTGTAGCGATCGCGTCTACTGCCGCACCTGAGAAGCCTATAGCGGAGAGGGCTTGCCGGACAACCTCCAGGCGTGGAGGAGGAGGCGCTCTGGGCACGGGTGATACAGCGCCTGTCGAGGTTGCTTGAGCATCGAGCGCGGAGTGGGGAGCTGCAGCGGAGGAGCTGTGGCGAGACTCAGAAGGTCGGTCGTCCACGACTTGGTCCAGCAGAACGGGGCCACCAGGAAAAGGATCGCGCTGCACACTCTGAGCTTGAGTAGGACCTTGGGGATGAGCACCGTCAAAGGGAAGGCGTAAGCTACCAGGCCCTCCCCCGAAATGGAGAGGGCATCCACTGCCCAGGCTAGGGGGTCCGGAATCGGAGAGACGAAGAGCGGAAGCTGTCGATTCCATCTGGTGGCAAAGAGGTCTATCATGGGAGACTCCCAGGTTGCGCCGATCATTCGAAAAATGTCTGGACGTAGCGACCACTCTGTATGGAGAAGCTGTCCGCGTCGGGAGAGGGAGTCTGCTAGGACATTCAGGTGACCGGGGATGTGACGCGCTCGGAGAGTGATGTCCCGATCCTCGCACCACCGCAGTACCTGGTACAGAAGGATGCAGAGGGAGGGAGAGCGGGTACCGCCTTGCTTCTGGATATAGGCGACGACCGTGGAGTTGTCTGACTTCTTCTTCTTCTTCTTGTCGTTCGCAGTGGGCTATACGGTCAGACCAGCACCGGTGATGAATGACGTCGTTTTCTCCAGGTCTTCTCGACTGCCGTAGAGTTTGGTCTGCAGTGGAGTTGGCGATGGCCACACTTCTTTTCTTTCATCGTCCAGTAGGGGGCATCTCTGGAGAATATGTTCCGCTGTTTGGTCTTCCTGACCACAGGCGCAGGTTGGTGATGGCGCCAGCTTCAGCTTTCTGTTCATGTGAGCGTTCAGTCTGTTGTGGCCGGTACGCAGTCTGATCAGGACAACTTGCTGCTCTCTGGTCATTGTGTGGTAGTCGTCTCTGTTTGACCTTGGCCTCATCAATGCCTTGATGATTGTCTTTTGCTCACTATAGCTGACGCTGTTTTCTTGTTGATCTTTTGTGGCTCCTTCTTTCGCCAGCTCGTCTGCCCTTTCATTTCCTGGTACCCCACAGTGAGCTGGTATCCACTGGAGGACAACTCTTCTGGTTTCTCTGACCTTCTACAAGGCTCTGGTCAGCTGGGCGAGCTTGTCGTTCTCGAGGGCCTGAAGGACTGAAAGGGCATCGGAGAAAAAGACAACTTGGTAGCATGGGTCTGCGGAATTCAGAACCATGGAGGCGGCCTGCACAAGTGCTTCGGTTTCTGCTTTGTAGTTTGTGCAGTGTTTGCCAGTGGCTACACTGGATGTGGCTGTATGTCCC